>KK502956.1:0-110204 GCA_000688735.1 Glossina austeni | reverse complement strand
AGCACCCTGCTCTGCACAGGCAACAGGCTCTACACCATAATAAGACGACATCACCCGGCCCTGCGTAGGCAATGGGCTCCGCATCATCATCGGATGTCTCAGCGCAACAGCCGCTAACACAGCCACGCAGCCTACCCACGATATCAACAAACACCCCGGAAAAGTCAACGACATTCGCCACACCGAAGCCGACAGCGAACGGCCATACCGGAGAGGCGTAACATCAGTCACTTCTCCCCCCCTCTGAATTGAGAGAAAAGTTATTTTAGTGTTAATAAGATGGGTCCCACGTTAGGCGCAACTTTTATGTAACAATCATGTCTTCAAAGACCTATCCAATTTTTGACTATGGATTTTATTATTTTAGGACTACTTTACATTGCCACTTGAAGAGGATCGGACGCTGTAGAGAGGGATGCGTGTGTCATTGCTGAGCTCGCTAGTCTGGAGGATACGGGAGATTTAAATTTTTGTCCCAAGGACACTCCACAGACGATTACATCTAGAAGAAATATATGTGCTATACCATTGTATAAAAAGACGGACGGAGGAAAGCTAGTTACTGAACGGGCAGAGCCATTCTATACCTTACCATACGTTTGGTCTCCTTCGGTCCATGATTTTCAACGGGAGACCATGAAGTTGGGCTCGATCGTCCTTCTACTCTTCCTTCCTCTCATAATAAAACTTTAATACATTTTTTTTCTTTATTTTTTTTCAATTTTATTCATATTGGTTTTGATGATAAACAAGAAAATGCTAATGACGGCTTAATAATTAGAGGGAGCGTATTAACTAAGTTGCAACCGCGCACATATGTTTATTTATATATTAACCAAAAATATATGCAAGCATGATATATATCGGAGAATACATACAATAACAAAAAAAAAAAAAAAACAAAAACCTAACATAACAGTGGTGTGCTGCAGAATATGATGCTGATATTTGTTATAATGAAGTTATCTTGTATATAAGCTGTCATGGTGATAAATGAATGGCTTTAAATGCAACTGGTTTATTCGAGGGTTCAATGTGTTATAGCACTGTTGTAGGAATGTGGGCACATATAGTGTTAAAATTCTTTTCCAAATTTAAGACTTTAGTCTTAGAATTTATTTCCCTGGAAAAATGATTAATTATAATTACATTCAGTTCCAATAATAAATATATTATCATTTTTTACGCTTGGGGACTCACTAAAAAAGAAAGGACGCTCGAAATCAACGTATCGTCAATAAATTAAATTATACTCAAGAAAAGAAAATTGTGGCTATGATATGGAAGACAAAGTTGGTGCTTATAAAAGAAGTGTGAAAAGGTGATCAAATACAAAAGCTAGCCTTAAGAAGACCAATAAAGATGTACAAACGCAGTTGAAAAGGTGGCGAAGACGGTGCATTAAACGAACTAGTTAAGCTATTAACATTAAACAGTGGTTTAGGAACGCAAAAGTGGGAAAAACAATTCTATAGAATCGCTTAATGTTAAAAAAATCCCGTCAAAAAACGGTTTCAAGCATTTGAGCAAAATGCAACCGCATATAATTTATCTGAAGAATCAAAGTATTTGCAAGCGCGTAATAAAATTATATGTAGAGGAGCTGAACAAGTAAGCCATTACGAAATATGAAAATTATTCTGAACTGAATATAAGAATTATTATATATAGTAAATGGACTAAGAATAAAAAACGAGTATAAATATCCTATGCACAATACTAAAAAAGATAACAGGGAAAGCAGAACTAAATGTTTTAACTGTGACACATATGAACATATTTGTAGAAATTGCGACAAAAAACCAAAACAATAAAGTGACAGGCGTTATTGTAGAACACAATAGGATGAAAACGATTTAATACACGATATGCCAATCTGCTGTTTAATAGAACCAGGTTCTGATGTTTGTGTTATAGAAGAAACTGTGTATGAAAAGAACTTTAAAGATTACACTTTACAATATTATGTGGAGAGGCTTTATGGTTTGCAATGTGCACACGCAAATACGATCGGTAAATGAAAAGTTAAAAGAACCGTGGACAATGTGGAAGACGAAGATGATTTTGTGGTATTACGACATATAATACGGGGCAATTATAGGACGTGATCTTATTATTTGTTACTACGATAAATGCAAAAGAAGTAAAATCAGTAAGAAAACGAAAGGAAAATGACCTTTATGTGCCAACAAGATATAAAGAAACTGTCAAAACAATTATTTCGGATTATTCACTGAGAGAAGCCGGTAAGCAGTGTCCAGTCAGAATAAAAGTCATACCTGACGATAATTTCGAACATTTTTAACATTCGCCAACGCGCTTACCAATAAACGAGCGAAAAGTTATCAGAAATAAAGTGGAAAATTGGCTGCAAGCTCAAGTTATTATGAAGTCAGCATTACCAGTGGCAAGCGCGGTGGTATTATTCAAAAAACTCATGTGAACATAAGTTATAGACGATTAAATGGAATGGTTATAAAAGTTAACTTTCCAGTGCCGGTATTTGACGATGTCTTTGAAAAGTCATGGTTAACGCAGGCAACAAAACTTTTGGCTACTATAAGTTTGAAAAAACAAGCGAAACAAGGAAACTTTGGTAAGCAAAGAAAACAACAAAAATTAATGACGACACCGAAACGATTATAGCGCAACAGAAATTGAAAGCAGGAAACAAGATCATGAAAATAACAGCCAAAAAAGCAGATAAACTGGAATCAAAGAAGAAAAACAACAACAAGAATGAAAAACGGCGGCAAATCAAAGTAGAAAGAATCAAAAAGTCAACAGAATCTTGCAGAAGCAAGTTTTAGTAGAGTAACCTGAGAATATGAATAAGTAATTATGGAACAAGATTAAGTTATTGAGAAATTAAAAGGTGTGAATTACAATCAATTGCAAAAAGTCCATAGAAATAGGGATATATAGCGTCAGTTAAGAAATGGAAAGCATCGTCAGATTTAGATATTTAAAAAAAGCGGAATAGACATGCAGATGACTCATTATTATTGGAAGGAGCTTGTCTACGCATTGGCTTCGCGAAAACAGACATTTATATTTTTATGTTCATGTTGTTATCACTGGCTTAATCGCTTTCTTCTTAGTTTCCAATCGTTTTCAAGTTTATGAATTTAAGCACGATTATCATAACTTGCTAAATATACATTAAACATACCTTAAATAAGAATTTTCAATCTCCCATGATGGCAATACTAACGGCGATAAATATACTTTGGCAGCGCTATTGCCATACTCTCAATAAAATTTTTCTGTGCGCGTAGATTTATCAAAATTAAATATATTTTCTTCAGTAAAGAATTGAAGTGTAAGTAATATTACGTGTAAAATATATATTGTTCAGTTAGTGCGGTTTGTGGTTTCTTAAAATGTTTGTTAAAATAATTATATTCCTAGTAGTATTAATTAAAGTTTTGTGAATTATTTTGTGCACCATTTTTGTTTTTGTGTCAAAAGTCAGCTATCCAGAAACTAGGGAATGTTTCTTTTTCTAATTTGAAGAGTTCTGCTTTTTCATCTTTTCTCTATTTCATTTCGGTATACCTAATTTTCTGTACAACATTGCACATTCTGTTATTAGAAATATGTAAATTTTTTTGTGTCAAATCTCTAATATGCTGTCAACTGGTCCGTTATAATAAATGTTCTGATACGAACTTTATTGAGCGCTTTTTGCTATGCTGGATGTGTGATTCTGCTGCACATCCAAAGTGCGCATATTTTCGTGCCAGATAATCCAACCATATTATTAATAGGGTCTTCTTTGGGCATATCCAAAATGTAGATCAAAGGATTTAGATTTTTATAAGTTATTTTAATAAACTTATCGTGAGTTTATGGAACTCTGTAATGGTGTAAACATTTTATCCCAAAAGTTCTTAAAGTGCTAAGAAATGTTTGATAGCTGTCAATATTGCGGGAGTTTTGATTACGCACAACCCGATGTCAGTTGCAATTATTCTCGCCATATTTGGATCTGAATTCGTCCGAATTTGTCGGCTCTGTCGGACAAGATTCCTGGTTGATAAATAAGTAATGTGTCAAGTGGCCAACCGCTACAGGCCTTGCAGATACCTATTATTGATTTTTAACTAATTGATCCATCTGTTAGCAGTGAACATGTAAAACGTAGTAACGGTGTTGATCATTTGGATCAACGGACTTCTAATGCTATAACTACTGTCGCTAGTCGTCAGTCGAATATCGAAGGTGGCTTGCTAAAAGCTCCCAAAGAATCTGAACATCTTCCTAACCAGCATAAGGTTGCCAATTCTGATGATCTCGTGATCATTCAAGGAAAACAGTGCCTGTATTACGTTTTGCCGTAAGGACTAGGGACGACGTTTTGAGAAATTGTATGAACTTAAGAGCCTGTTAGTGTTTGCCGAGTATTATCTTATGATATTGAATGTAAAATTCTGGCCTGAATAGGCGTTAGTTAAGGAGTTTGTTTCCCGCAAAAGAAGAATGGGACCGGCCTCACTTGGGTTTGTTACTAATTGAGAAAATTAGATGCCGAATTATTTGTTCGTCATCAGGATTTCCTTGGTTTAAATGCTAAGCCACGTGATTTATGTAGTGATTCTTTTACTTCCAACTACCACATCGTAGTGTTAAAGGAAAGGCGGAAGTGTATCGTCCTGATTTCTAAGTAACCAATTAGGAAGGTGTGAGAATGCTGACAGCAGTTAATAATTCTCTGACAACATCAAACATTGTTCCCTCCCCGCTTTCAGATGTTAAGTTTATTTGTCCATTATTTTTAGTTAAGCTAAATAAATGCTTTCCACACATAACTTGTTACATTGCTTCTTTCTTCAGACAGCGTGAACTAAATGAAACAGCCTTCCTTATTGATTTTAATACACCTAAAATATTATGTAGTCGCAGCGAGGAGCACCCTAATATATTTCACGGATTTTTTTGACAGAATCTATATGATTTTGGGTCTACTTTTCTCTAGTGATACAAGCATGAAAATTTCTTGTGGTGATCCCTTTGTTTTTCCAGAGCATAATAATCACCCACTTTAGATAACTACGTGGAATAGTCTGGTTGAAGATAATATCTGTAAAGAAAATTTCTTTCCCAAAAGCTCACTATTTAATGGACACAATGACAATGTACTTAAAACTGTCTTGTCAAAAGTGAAGTGGAAACCTATCGGTTATGACATTAATTGATCCTTATCTCAAAGGTACAATAGAGTCTTCTCTATTATTTTCCTGACAGTTCTGTTGCAATCTATCTTTATATCGGCCAACTATCTGGTTTCATCTAATAAACACTTACATGTTATCCGTAATAAGAAAAGAAGATTAGTCACCAATTCTAAGTTTAGTGGCCCGATTGTAAGGCGGGAGCTCATCTCAAAAGCAACGTTGTTTTCTGACTGTATACAAGTTAAGAAAAGAAATATGTTAACTCATCCAAAGACTTTTTATAGCATCGTTAACTCGAAATAGAAAATATGATCATTTTTATCTGTTATGCAATATGGAGATTATCAGGTATGTATATCTGGCCATGCCATATTAAATTACTATGTGGCAATTCTTACACGTGTATAAAAAGAACAATATGAAAACTATTGAACTTACTTGAAGTTTTCATCTAACTGTACAAATCGTGATTGAAACATAGTCCTTAAACTTTGCTTCGATTGTACAGTGTTAAATAATTTAAGAATTAACCCTTAAGTTATTTCTTAGCGGTGAAAGCTATAACACTTAAATTATAACAAAGTGATGAAACACTGAACAAAATAATGAAAATCGCCACAGGAGTTCGGATGGCAGCTTGAAGTTAATAAAATGACCTGCAAAAATCACTAAAAAGGCACGAAGAGTGTTCCTAATAAAGATCACAAGGTCACAAAAAGAAAGACCAAAGTGTTTGCTTGCCAATTTTATTTATTGAGCTGAAATAAAAATCTTACAATTAGGGCTTATAAGACTTATTATTTATTTACAAAACTAAACGAAAAATTATTATGCTTCAAAGGAAGCAACATGTTATTCAAAGAAATTTTAATTACATAAAATGTGATACAAACATCTAAGGTCAGTGAGTCACTAAAAGAACTTGTATTTATTTAGCTATTTTACCTGTCGGTATTGAGTGTTCTATTTTGATTTGAAAAACCGTCAACAGGTACCATTTTTTAACAATGTGTATGTGTTTGATTTAAAATTTTACATGGTTTTTTTTTTAAACTAAACACTTGCGTTAATAAATTGAGTCTTGTATAGTAAGTGCAAAACTAAAACAATATTTACTAGCTAATCAGTTTATATTGGGAACCTGTGGGTAGTAATGTTAGATGTTCGATCTCGCGTACCACAAATAAGCTCTGTTGATGCCTGCCAAGAAACAACATCTGTTAATCTAATTGAAAGTGAGTTTTATCTGAAACTCAGTTTCCAATTTTCTCTAAAGTAACGGAATCGTTCAAGGCGCAGTCAATGAATTAGAAGACCGTGATTTTATATCTTTTCGAGACAAACAAATGAAGGTGTCATTAGAATAAGATTGCCTTATCTAGGGATATAAAGCTGTCGCACCACAGAAATTTCGAGTGACTAATATCATTGCATATGTGACGTCTCGGTATTGTTTAGTCGAGAACTGTAACAAAATCGTACATACATTGTACCATAGACGAAACATGGAGCAGAATGCACATTGACTGGGTTGGTCCAATTAATAGCAACTGCTTTTTGCTTGGAGAATTTTACCTCTAATTATATTAAATATAATAGGTGATGGTGGGTTGCCTTATCTTACTCCTCTTATAGGTACAATAGGATTTGATACTCAACCGTCCTCTATTAACAGAGTAGAAACGCTCCTGTAGCATTGTTCAAGGCAAGGATTAAAATTCTCCGGAACACCGATAGAACGCAATGCAACCATAATCGTGCTATGGGAATCGGAGTCAAATAATTTACTGACGTCGAAGCCACGTAAAAGCAATGAATCGTAGCCTTCACAGCTTTAAGAATTATGTCAAGGAGAACAGTGTTATACCCGGTAGCATCGGTTGTCAGGAACGCAACTTGCAGTGGATCCAACACGAGAAGCTCAGTAATCCTTTTTGCCCAAATACTATGGAGCTATCGGACTATCACTGACGATATTGTGATACTGAAGTCACCGGGATTTTCACTCGACGACTTTTTGCTTTGTAGAAACGTTCCGCAAGCCTTCCATCACTACACCCCATTAATGATCCCCGTCAAAATATCACTAGTCATTGGGCACAGCTCCGCTCTGCTCAGGCGATCTAATCCAGGACTTGTCCCAATTTCTAATCTAGCCCCATCGAGATGGTGTATTGTGACAAGCGACCAGATTCTTTCTAAATGTTCTGAATATTTAAGCCGCTGTCAAGAAGGACAATATTGCTCCATTATAGTTCTCCATTAGGTGTTGTGGTGGATTAGTTGATTTTTTAGGCTCAAGAATTTCCTTGGTGCATCGACTTTGGCGCCTGGACCAATTCATTTGCCTTCGGTCATATTCCTGACGCAGACGTTTTCGCCGAGTTTCGTGCTCTCCAATGTTTTCACAAGTTCCTTTAGGATGCGAATTTTTCGGTCGAGTAGGAAATATAGCGTTAAGATAGCCGAAGAGTCCTAAAAGGGTCTCCTCTCTGGTCATTAATTCTTCAGTGTTAGAAGTCTCGTTATGCACAGGAAACCATTTTAGAAGATGGTCTTCCAGTTCGGTCTTTGCGTCTGATCTTGCTTCACTATCTTGATCGCGTTCCATCGAAATATAATCTTGGAATTTTTTGGGATTAGTCTCTTTTTAATAGCTTCCAGCGAACGTGATAGAAATAGAGGTACCAAAGCCTTATTCAAGAAACGAGTGCCGACAGCTGTTAATTTCGTCTCCTTCTTAGCTCGAAGTGACTCTTCTTCCTCGATCCATCTAATTTAACAGCATTTTGCGTGTCGCGCTCATCGGTATGAGCACGCCGCATATCAGCACGCATGTCTTCTGGGTAAAGATTCCCCCGCACGCCCGACAAATTTGTGGACACCAGGAGGCAACCGATGGGCAGCCTGAAAACTTTGGGAGACCTTTCAAAAAGTCTATTCTTACAAATATTAAAGTAAATCCTCGTTGTTCTTTAGAAACAATGCTTTAACAATCCTTCACCGTCTTAAGTAGTAAGTAAGTTAGTTTTATTATAATAGAAAGGCAGATTAGACGGGTCATCGGACTCAACTTGAGGTCCATTGCAAGCCGTGGGACGCAGGCGCCCATAGTTGGGGTAGGGTACAGAATGGCTCGGGGATTATAATCTACCCGTTCGCTAAGTAGGTTTCGTCAATCCGTCTATTTATATAAGAGTATAGCACGTGCACTACGGCTATACGACTTTACAACTGTACTCGGAGACTTCTACTTAACGACTTTGCGAGTTTACAACTTGACTCCCTGACATCCACTTAACGGTTGGCTCTTGTTTCTGTGTTTCTCTACGACGTCATTTCGCTCGTTTTACTCTTCGTTTATCCTATCAGTACTTCATTATTCAATGCTGTTCTAGGCATTTACACTTTGCATACATTGCTAAAACATTCCTAGAATTCTTTTATTTCTCTTGCCATCTTGACCATCTAGTAAACATCAACATTTTTACTGTGATTATTATGCAATTGTTGTTGATAAAATTCAACTTATTATTCAGTCGTTTCACAAATCAGTAATTGGTGATCTTCGTTTAACTTCCGGATTTCGGTAACATGTATTCTTCGACAATATTTGAATAAATTCAAACCCCACATCGTCGTAATCGTCATCATCATGATTATTATCAGCAGGTGTAGATGAGAAAAATGGATAACCCTTAAAAGACAACGTTTTTATTTTCATCACGATCATCAGAATTACCAGCACTACACAATTTTATAATCGCGTCCTTAGTATTTAGCCTAAGTTCCGAAAAATCTATTTATATACTGTGAGGGCTATTTTTGTCCCTGACCTGGTGCTGGGGTGCTCAGCGGCTCCAGGTATTTTCAAAAATAATTTCTGTTTTAAGTGCTCTGTTACTTTTCGTTTGAATTATGCATTTTCTTTTGGATTTTAGCTCACTTACGCCACTGTCATTATTTTCCAAGCATTAATCAATCATATCAAATTGGTTACGTTTTCTCACTCCTCACAATACATATATAAATTCTCTTTATTTACGTATTCATTTACTTTTTTTTTTTAGTATAGTTGAACGTTCAAACCATTAACTTATATCTGACTCGAAATGAAGGATATTTATATAAAAGCGTTTTTTATCAAACTTATTAATAAAACTCCATCCTATCTCATAAAAATATTTTATAAAATATTCAAAATTTGTTGTATTTTGTTTTTTTAGGAGAAGAAGGTAGGTCTCAGGACCCAAGTTTGGGATCTCCAGCCGAATGGGGACCGTACGTTGAATAGGGAACACATCGGCTTTGGACAGAACATCACGCCCATGGTTAATTAGGCAAGCTTTGTTTGTCCATTTTTTGATTCAGTAAAGGTAAAAAGTACACACGCATTCTTTTATAGTAATTGCAATTGTCTGCGGCGTGCGTTGCATCAGAAGAACGTGATAAAGCCTTAGAACATGTGTAATAGAAAGAAAACACGATGCTCACAATAGTGCTGACGCTAGAGTGGTGAATTCAGATTGTACTTGGTGTATTCCAAGTTTCATGAAAACATGCCATTGATATTGCTAGGTTGAAGATTAAATGGTAATTGTGATAATTGTACAAATCGATTCGAGGCAATAAAGACACAAAAACAAGAATGTCCCCGTTTTCCATTAAACAGTTCATATGGTGCAATTATGAACGAATTTTAACCCAAATTTCCTATGCTTCACTTTTTCTATTATTTTCCTTATCAGATAATATGTTTAAAAACTTTACTTAGTTGAAAATTGTATAGATATCTTCATTTAATATTACAAGCGAAAAATATTTTTCCAACTTAGTGAAAATGGCGGAGGGACATTTCAAATTGTTTTACAGCTTAGCTGAGTCTTAGTTCTTTTTGTTATTTCATAAATTTTCTCAGGAACACATTTGGCTTTTACTGCTCTCTTTTTAAATTTTTTTTTTTTTTTTTTTAATTAGTCAGTGTAACACGCGAAAATGCTAAATCGCATTTGCAAAGCATGACATTACACCAAGCGCGCCATATACAATAGCAGCTGAAATCAACGTATTATACTTTAAGCAAGACAATAATTATAAATAAACGTAGGCTAAAATTGTAGTATATAAATTTCCAATAAAATTTCAACTCAATTTTGAATTGGCATTGCCGAGCATGCCTTGCCAGTAGAAGCAAAAATCAAAGTTTTATTCAATTGTTACCGTGACGCATTTTTGCCGAATTTATTTTGGCACAATAAAAAGTGATGGTTGACGGTGAACAACCGAGCAGCTTAGGGTTTATTTTACACTATCATTCATAAGCAATCTTTTGTTTCTCGTGAATTTAGTAAATCCTCCCTACATTTCTACACAAATTACCACACACACTTTCATTACAGTGTATTATTAAAAGCGAAGCTTGCTTCCTTTTTTTGTAATTCAATAAAAAATTACGTTAATTTCATGTTTCTATTCTTGCTTTGTTGGTATAGATATATTTATTTAAATTGACCACATATTCTAGAATACGATGTCTTTTTAAACAGTTAGTTAATATTCATCTTAGTTACGTATTGTATTTTTAAATTAACTTCACGTGTTTAAAAAACCAAACATTCGAGCTTTTGTAATGCTATAAAAGAAAGCAACGCGTAGAAAATATTAATTCGACGTGTAAACGAAAATATTATCATTAATTGTTCGACACTGTTATTTCATATTCCTATTGTTACACACTGGCTTTCCTCGGCGTTAGGCTACTTCGTCCGCTTAACTCGGTCTGGACATAAGCGACTCCGTAGAGAAATGATAAAAATAAAACAAAAGCGTGTAGCAGGTAAAATAATAGAGGGAGAACAGAACATATATGATCAATAACCATATGATAAAAAGAGTTTTACATCGATGATACATTGAAGAAAGCTGCGTGTCTTAAAAATCGCAAAGCTATTTTGTAAAGCAAGCTTCTCTACAACCACTAAAAGTGATGGGTGGTTGCGTAGTAACAAGGGTAGCAACGATAACATTCAAAACGATAGCATAAGAAAAAAGAAATTTACACAATGTAAACCAAGAGGAGATGAATGTACCTTTGTTTTTTCTGATGAAGTAGAATAACATAAAAAGCGATCAGCTGTGTGGCATCCAAACTGCATAAGGAAGAAATTTATCAATTAATTATAAGACAAAAGTGTGTGTGTATTTTTTAAAACAATAGATCTCACCTTACCACAATGATAACGATTCTTCCTGCGAATCATATACATTTATTAATTATTTTCCGGTGCTTCCATTTCAATGTTTGCAAACTGAAAATGTTCACTCAAATGATGATCACGATTAAAACGAGTATTTAATCCAATGGGCAGGAAAAGCTCTAAATGCAAGTCTGTTGACTGTTTTGTGGCATCTTCTGTTGACAGAAAAAGTCTTTTACGTTCTCGTTTAAAAAGAAAAATCGTTCAACTTCGCTTAAGTCCCATTTGCTTTCAGCTTAACTATTTAAGGGAGAAATAATCGGCAAACAAACATAATAAATGCACATTAAGACATAACGAATTCATTGGTATCGTTGTCATTATTAATTAATCATAAATAACACTACAAAATAGCAGCTTTTTATAAATTAATGACAAACTTATATGTATACTGAACAGTTGCCGGCCGACGAAAAAGATTAGTGGAAAAGCAGATTAACGGATTAAAAAAGAAGGCATTAAGTTAGTAAAAATCTATATAAACAGAATATTTTCGGAAGGCACAGTCAGTCGGAAAAGAACATTTGAGTTGAAAAAAAAGCTTAAGTTAAGAATCCTGTCAAACTATAAATAGTCCTACCCTTAAATAAAAATAAAGAAGAATAAAAGAGTCTTGAAATGAAAATGTGCCAGTATATTTCTCTTGAAAACAAGATACACGATTAAGTGATACGAACCGTGTCCGAGAAAAGGAATTTCGCAACAATATTATGATCAATAGACATGTTTGTTAGGCTGAAATTTTAGCAAAAGTTAAAGATTATACATGTAGGACAAAGCCATAAGAATGCTGGACAAATATGAGATGATTTAAATGTATCTGTAAGAATATCATAAGATCATTTACGGTTGCACAAGCATCGAAGGAAATAGAACGTGTGAATACAAAAAAACTTTATTTTACAGAAATATATACAGAAATATATACAATACGATTAACACGACATAAGAATATATATAATGTAAATATATATATAGGAATACATATGATATGAATATATTCAGGAATATATGTGATGTACGCGGGTTTAAGGTTGGTTCGAGAGCGAATCAGTGTTTGGGACGACAAGGAAGCGATGCTTCCTTACAGTATTTTGGTCCTTACAGTATTTGGTGCTTCATACCAAGCAATTATTACGATATTATTTTAGTAAGATGAACGCACGCTTGCCGTGAATGTATGTTTTGCTACAAGAATTGTAAGCGTGTATATATAGAAATAAGAAAATACAGTTTTAAAATGCCTGCGCTTCTTTACAGTATGAATTGGGTTTTGAAGGCTGTAACTCTGTCGAAAGCGTTTTCGTGAGTTGTGATAGCACGATATGATAGCGTCTAACTTTGATTGGGTCTAACAAATATACTATTTCAAATATTATTTATATCATTTAAAATATATATATTTTATTTGTCCTGCTAGCCCTCGTAAGTGTAAAGCTGTTGTCTGTGCAAAGTTTATGGCAATTTTGCCACTTCAGACCGCCTATGCGGTAGGTGCACGTGCTACAGATGAAATAGCTAATTCGTGAAATGTGGGAGGGGTTCTAATATTTCGCTCATGCGCATTCCTAGGACGGTTACATCAAAGAATTTGTACAAAAGCGCTCCTTACAGAATATCGGACGGACGAAACCTTAACTAATCGATCACGGACTTGTTCCTGGGCCGATTCTTCACCCACTTTGGCTATTGGTCTCCCTTCGACCCATAGAAAGCTTTGTAGGAGACCCCGACGTTAGATTCGCAGACTCCTCAAACCTACTTTCTTCTCATAATTGACATCGGTTTTATTTTAGTTCGTTTTTTTTTTCTTTCAGGTACAATAATTTTTATTTATTTAAATAGCAAATTTAAGATTTATCGTTACATTTAATTTACTATTTTCATTAATGCCAAAAAAAAAATTATTATATATGTAAGACTTTAAATCAACTATAATACGGGTATTTTGCAAATCAGTGATTTTTAAAATTGCTAATTATTCGTAAATTTTTCTTAATATAGATGTGGCCACAACTTAGCCATCAAAAAGCCTCAAACCATGATTCAAGTAATCGAAAGGGCATATCCACATCAATAAGCATATATTTAGCAAAACAATTCTTCAAGCGTAAACCTTCTTCGATTATATGGCGTTATTTCCAGCAAATGAGTTTTTAAATAAATCTCAAAGCTTGCAAAATTAAGGGGGAACTGACTCCACCTGGACTGTTTTCGATTAAATGCTCATTTATTGCGCTGTGTACAACGATGCAATGATATTTTTTCAGTTAGGCATCACGGTACACAAAGGCTTTCGCACAGAGAACAAAAAAAGAAAACACAGAGTCGCCAACTCTTAGGTAAATATTGCACAAAGTTTTCATGAATTTAAAAATTGGTTCCTGAATTTAGAAACGCGTAGTGAAATTAAAATATCTAATGAACCCTAAAATATTTGTTTTCATAATTGGGTTTGCTTTCGAATTTTGCAAGAAAATATATGTGAGAAAATTTTCGTCAATTTGTCACCACTTTTTGTTTGTTTCGTCTTTTCCCCGAAAAAATCAACTTCCCATCATTTTGGTTTTATTCTTATCTGGAGGAAAATTTTCAGGTTTTTTAGTTAATTTACAACATATTGAAATAACCTTTTTAAAGTTTATTTTTATTTTAAATTAAATAATTTTGATTTATCTGCATTGAATTTTCGCTAAATTTTTTCTTTTCCACCCACTTGTCAATCTTTTTCCCTTTTTCGTTATCAAATCTTCTCTTATGCAATATGTATAATATAACCCATAATAACAGCAAAAATAAGCGATGACAAATCTAAGTTTTATATTTTTTTGTGTAAAATTTTCCTTTAAATATTTTTATAGTTTCTTAGTAATATTGTTAAATTTTCTTTTAAAATTTTTTTCTAAAAATCAAATTGTCTATATATCTTCGAGTACGTAAGAATTACAACTTTTCCCGTCAGCAATATTTAATTTTGTAATTTTTTGCTATTTTTTACCAGCAGATATATCATTTTCTTTCAAATAGTTTATACGCACTTTTCTTTAAATTTTTAGCTCAAAAATGTAGATCACACAATTAATCATTCCTCACTTTTCTTAGCAACCCAAAAGTCCTATTTTTGTGCAAGACCACGCTTGCAAAAACTCATATCCCCACCTCTTTCTTTTCTTTTCCCCATCCCTGCCATTCTAGTCCAGTCACAATCCCTTTATCAGTATATGGTTGCGTTTTTGTTTTAAAGATGTTAATGCGTACTGCAGACAACATTTTTTAGTTCAAGTCCATCTGTGGAGGGGCCAAACACATTGTCGACAGAAGAATATCTAAAACTAAAGAAGAAAGATAGGCGCCACAATAAACAGAGCCAAGAAATGGATCCGATTTCTGCGACACCGCGTCACCCACTCCATATCATGGGAATGATCATCTGCTTACTGACGCGAAATTGAAGAAATTAAAAGATTCTTAAAAGATGTTGTACCTAAGATATGTAGAGTCAAGCAGCAACCATAACCATAACCATGCAGACACATTTTCCATTATTAATATTATACCATAGCCATTATTATAGCAGCTTTTAAGTTTTATTTAATTTTATTTTTTATTTTTTTTGTTGTTGTTTATTTATTTATTTATTTACTTATACATGAAGTTCAACTAAGCCAATTCAAGCAGATCTTAATAGTAAATTTTATACTAATTATTTTAAAAACCAGTATACAATATAGAAGAAGATGTGAAAAAAGAATAATAAAAACAAAGTAACTTTTAATTAAAAATATTTCATGCATATATAATAATATAATAATAATTCATGCATAAATAAATAAGAAAGAAAAAAAAAATGTACATAGCTAGCATAGAAGCACAGCCACAGCAAGAACAGATCAACGTTTAACCCCTAAACCATTACAAACACGAATAAGCTTGGCAACCGACAACGTTAAAAACAGCATATAATTTTCGAAATAACAAAAATTGGAATTTAAGAATGCAAGTTAGTTTAATTACGACATAGGTAAATCGCATTTATTGAGCAAAGTTGCTTTAATAGACTTTGACGAATCCGATATTGAGAATAAGTAGTAGACGCCATTTAGGTTACTGCAAGCAACTCTGAGCGGGTTAAACAGCTTATAATTGTGTTTACATTGACTGAGCTTAATCAAGATAAAGTGCCTAGAGAAGCGGTTTGGGGCATTAAAGCTTATCTCACCAAGTAATGCGGGCGAGTCTGTAGTACCATTTATTACTTTGATTAAAAAGGAAACGCCAAGAACAAATCTACGTTTCTCGAGAGACGGTAAGGATAACAGACGCAACATATTTTCATAGACGGAAGAGAGGCAATCGGGTCCCAACTTAAATTCCAAAGGGCAAACATCAAAAATTACTTTTGAACAGATTCAATTGAGTCTACATAACACCTATAGGCAGGACTCCACACAACGGAGGCATACTCGAGTATAAGTCTAACCAAACACATGTACAGCCTTATTGAAATGTAAGGGTCATCGAGCTCCTTGGACCGCCTCTTTATAAAACCAAGCGCGAACCTAGCTTTGCTTAACAACTGGCTCAATATGCGAGTTAAAACGTAACTTATGGTCAAATAGGACGCCTAAATCTGTGAACGAATCGACGTCGTCCAACTTGTGCGAATCTATAAAATACTGAGTAACGAATGACTTCTTTCTTGAGAAAGAAAGTTTCTTACATTTATTTATATTTAGTTTTACGAGATTCAACGGACACCATGCAACCAAATTATTCAAGTCACCTTGAAGCTGATGTGATTGCGATTCTATGGAAAAGGAAGAAAACAGTTTCACATCATCAGCAGACATTCAGATCTGGCTGAATTTATTCACCCATAGCAAATCATTAATGTGTACATGAAATAAAATGCGTCCTAAGTGGCTGCCTTGAAGTACGCGAGACATCACGGGGAACTCTTCCGAGGTGATGAAGTTAAACAAAACCTTGAATGATCTATTGTGCAGATAAGAGCTTATCCATTTCACTAAATAGAAAGGAAAGCCAACGGCTTGGAGTTCAAAGATAACTAGTTTACGGTTTACCAATTCAAGGGCTTTGCTGAAATCGGTATACATGAGATCAGTGCAAGAGCCACTAGAAAAAACTCTGAAAACATGACAAATAAAGTCTAACAGATTGGTGATCGTAGATCTTCCGTTTCGAAAGCCATGTTGAAGTGGAGTGGCGAAATATACTATTTGATGGCAAAGGCTAAATACTGAGTCACATTTCGAATAGCTTAGACAAGACACTCAACTTGGCAAAGCCTCTGCAGTTCTTAACGAGCTGTCTACTTCCACTATTGTGAGTAGGAATAAGACGAGTACTCTTCCAACACAAAAGGAAAAATCTAAATTCAAGATCTAGTTGAAAATCTTTGGAATAACACCACGTGGTTCAACAGCGCATGATTGAAGTACACATGATGGAATTGCGTCATGTCCAAACGCACCACTATTCTTTAGAGAGCTGACCCCTCTAAAACGTCATTTGCTGAAATGACTGAATTAGGAATTGAAACCGCATTATTTATCGGATGTGTGTAGTTTACAGTTAAACCGGAATTAGCAGTGGAAAAATATTCTCGAGAGTATCAAGCAAACAGATTTGGAGTTTCAATGTCATCCGAGGATTCAGAGCCATTGAAACAAACACAGGAAAATTTTCTCTTAATGAACTGAAGGTATCTGCAATAATATTGGTGGTTGAGGGAATTAAATCTATGCCTTGCGGCTGAGTAAGCGAAATAGTCTAGAGCCACTTTTCGAAAATTTCTTGGAAAGCTTGTTTTTTTTATTCTTATAATATCAAATTGTCTTATTAAATCACGGGGGACACCTGAATCCAGGACGGGACTGCTTAATCGGAACAGATGCAGATTTAATATATATAATATCCAACTGAGAAATCAAGCTTAATGTGAAAGATGTGATTTTTAGCATTGAAATATTGATTTTATGGAAATCATAATATTTATTTGAAAATCATGCTTGTAATTAAAGGAAATACACATTGCAGGATGATAAGGATCCTCAGGTAAACTAAACGGTAGAAAACGATTAACGCTAATCTCGGGAAAATTGCAAAGCAAAGATCACGCAGTCTACCATTGTAATTAGAGGTAATCATACAAAGAGTCTAGTTTTTTGCTCAAATCTGAGAAACTATTTCTCGTTTCCGTGAAGAGTTTGTGGAAATCAATGTTCCGCTTCCTACAGTCAGGACATGACCATCGTAAGTCTTTACAGCGATCCAGGACTGCATCTGCAGCATGGTCATTGACGCCAGCACACTTTGCATGGCGAAAACGTTCGCAGAGTCATCACAAGATAAATCGTTCACATTTTGGGCCTGTTTTCACATGAAACGGTGTAAATAAACAATTCATGTAAGTGAAACACGGCAGAAAGAAATTATTAAGAAAAAAACCAAAAACTAAAAGATTCCACGACACAAAATTGGTCACCAAATTAAACCAAACTTCTCACTTTCGTTGACACTGTAAATATAAAGCGAAAGCAAAACAAACTCTAAACACAGATTAATAGAAAATAGAGAAACATTTACCAAGAGCTTTAATTTTTGATTGCACAAAACTAAATTGAATTTCACGTAAAAGATTAATATATTTCATATAAATTAAATTACACACTTTATTCTGTTCAAGATTTTTGTACTTTAGATTCGAATAAAGCAAAAAAGCTAAGAGATACACTAAGAAATTGAAATATTTCTTGTCTAGAATTAAAACGTGACTACAACGCGCACGTAGAATTGCCCAACTGATGTATTGTAATACATACAGTACAAAAAATTTTAAGAAATATGATACAAAGAAATTGAATTATAACACTTTAGTTATTCGCTTAACCACTTCGCTGCACCACCGTCTTTGACTATTTATGCCAGTACTTCAGTTCAGTTGTTTGTTATTATATATTAATACACGGCGAAAGATGTTAGATCAGATATATACACATATGTGAATGTGGGATAGATTAAAGTAATTATAACTCTTTAATTTATCTTCCAGCCTTAGAAGCTTTGAGAAAGAGATCATGTCAAATCGAAAATCAGATACGTTGGAATTTAAAATTTCCTATTTGTAAATTTCGTTTTCGTTTCACCAATTCTAATTGTTGAAAAGAAAAAGAAAAAAAGTAGTCGAATTATAGGTTCGCTTCGTCTTCTTTTGCACTGTTCATTAACACTATTCCAGCATGCGATCACCGTATACCACCACAAAATACGTGCAGAAAAAACGTTGATAGTTTCAAGCATTTTAATTTCATGTTTAACATCGCAGGGGCTTCACTTTTGATGGCGACGAGGAAAATTCGGGAAAGTCAAAAAAAGCTCTTCGCTGCTAGTTTTCCAGTTAGATTACACACCGCACCTTAAATGCTTCAAAGCGCCTTCAATAGTGTCATTGGCACTGATATCGAACCCGCGCATACGCACGACATCATTGTCATTCGACGTATTGTAGGAGGTTATCTGATTGACCTCTAAGAAGTTCTCTGAGGCCAATATGAGATTAAATGCGAATTTATGTTGTTGATGTTTTATATTTAAATTAAAACCTCCATACAGTTAAAACCAACAAATACGCGAAAGGACTTAAATCTTGCAATGGTTTCGTGCTACCGGCTATTCGTACCCTAGTTAGTCGCAATGTTGGAACCGCTTGTGGAGTTACGAAAAAAAAGTAAATGATGTTGGATCGCAAACAAACATACTACGTTCCAAATGCTTAAGGCCAAACTTGCTCTTTGTTTCTCTAGAACTTTTGCTAACTCTTATTGTGAAAGCAAATATGTTATTTTAAGTGTTGTGGATAATCAAAGTTGGCTGGGATGAATTTTTTTCACAAGAGTTACATACAGCATGGCCGTTGTTTCTTAGTGATCTTCAAACTTTTGAGATCGATTCAGTCGAATGGGTTTTCCGACTTACCAATTTGTGAATATGACTTCTGTGTCTGCATTAGGCTAAAATCCAATTGCGGTAAAACACATTCGCAACTATACATTGCTAAAGCGATAGAAACACAAAGAACACACAAAGAAAAAAGAAATCACTGCCGTATTTGGATTCTCGAATTGCTAGCGATAATATCGCACATGCGAGAACAGTACTTCAGGGATATCTTACATGCTGCCAAAAGAAACATTTCCAAGTTTCATTAAATTAATCCATTCCTTGGCGCTTCAAATAGGCTTGAGGTTCTAAACGATGACGGCCTGTTAGAACGTGGCCAAACCAAGGACCAAAAACGTGCAATATTCTTGTCATGGAATAATACTTTGGCAAATGTTTTGTTCGACATCTTCAGATCAAAGGTTACCTTGTTGATCCAAAGGATTTGATATCATTTACACGCATAATTGCTAAGGAAGTCTTAGCTGCAATATTGTAAACATTTGGCCAAAATTCATACCTTATCGACCATAACTACTTCAACAAATTATGTCTAATTTTCCTGCAAATCTGACCCCCGCTAATATTCGTCTTACCTATTAAAAACTTGATTCGATTACACATTGACCTATTCACAAATCAGCTCTATTCTTAAATTGATAGTGCCCTTTCAATGTGAGCGTATAAGTTATAATTTAGGTTATCTGTCATATTAGGAAAAGCGGACAAGTTGTCCTGTCTCAGAGCAAATGATGTAGATGGGGAAGACTTAACCACAAACATCGCAATATATCAGACGCAATATGTTGAGGAACTCGTGAAACTACTGCATAAGTAAGAACGTAATTCTGCTTCAACACCGTGGACTAATTGAACCTTTAGGTTAGACATCAATACACACCAAATTTTAATAGGTACCTTGTAATATGAAGACCTACCTCTGTCCTTGTGGTGACTATATTACTACAACAAAGTCACCACACATGGAGCAGTCACAGGTTGCCAAATACATTTTACGTTATCTGAAAGTTAATGTTGCTGCAAATGTACACGATGTTAAAAATCTCAGCCGATTTAAAGATGCCAGTTGAAGCGGAGACGTCGAAGATCGTAAATCCCATACAGGAATTGTTTTGTTTTTATTTAGCGGTCTAGTATCATGGCACAAAGACCGAAGAAGTTAAGGTCAAAGAATCAAACTGTTCTAAAAGTTCTCTTAATTTCAGCCCGGATTTGCGTATTATGTCCTACGTCAGTTGTGGTGTAACGATTTCGTTGTACTGAACGAGTCAGATTCACTTTCCGAATCGGTGTAAGCTTGTCTTTTTGTCGGTACGGCAGTCTACCTTGTTGACAGATTATTGGTAATAGTTGAAACAGGAAATAACAACAAAGCAGATAATGTCGTTTAAATGGCCGGAAAATCATTTTATACAAACCGGGAATTACTGAAAGTTTATCAAAAGAATCTTTAAATTTTTTCAACAATGAACGCTGTAAATTAGATAAGGTAAACTGAAGTTAGAAAATGAGAAACAAAAAAAAAAGAAAGAGACAAATCACTTATAAATTTTAAGATAAAGTAATCGAAAGAACGAACCTATATTCTCTCATGCATGTTAAAATACCTTTTTTATTAGCCCGGAGTATCAAGGGCATCATCCTTATAACTTACGTCACAAAAAGCGTACATTGACTGATACACTCATATAATAAAATAGAGCACATTAACAAGTACAATATTGTACATATTATATTAACATATGGGATTTGTGGATCGAATGTAATATTTATTTTGTATTTTTAGTGTATTCTATTTATAGTGTATATCTTAAACTACGGCGCCGGAATTTAACATTACAGTTTCTTATTTCTTATTTACTACATCGTAAAATTATAAGTATGTGCAAAGCATATTATGTATGGTTTTTTGCAAAGTACGTCTTTAGTTTATCTCAGGTTTACATTGTGTGGTTTCAATTGGTTGTCGTGAAACCCTTTTGAGGAATTGTTAATTCTAATAGCGTATTCCGTTTCTTGCAATGATTTCATAAGTTACAGCATATGGTTTTTGGTTCTTTTATGGGTTTGGTTCAAATCCGGAGTTTCTAAATGTAAAGAATTGATCTGTTTAGAATTGTTTTGTAAAGTTGTTTCACTTTTCTAACGCCTAAATGTCCTCCATGTGGACCGTTATGGAATTTTTTTAACAATTTGTATTATTTAAGTTTATCTAAAACTCTGTGAGGAGCTTTATATAAAATTATAACATTTTTAATAATTGGCCATTATAAATTTTATTTTGTTGAAATATGTTAAATTTGTTCTTAAATCCATCTTCTTTTATGAATGTAAACATTATATTATCCTTGTTTAGTGCTACTGTATCTATTAATCTATTTCGCTAATTTTGATGTCAGCGTTTGATCCTCCAGCCTTTGATAATTTCAAATTTAACTTTTTGTAAATTATCGTAGTAGTCCTCTAGTAGATGTGTTTAGCATGGGCCGATATCTGTTACTGCGTGTAGTAAGGTATCAATTCCCTGTTCTTATATTTTGCTAATATTCTATTGCATATGTCTGCACATCTGTTATTCTAGTGGTTGTCCCAGTGTAGTTTCTTTGCTTTTCGTTATACCCTTGGCTTCTGTTAGAATGTTGTAATGTGTTTTGAGTTGTTTTAACTTGCGTAAAAATTATTATTTCTGTTATTAAAATTATTATGATGATTTCTGTTATTGCAGTAATTTCTATTATTAGTATTGTTATGTTGTTATATTGTTATATTTCTTTTGTTTTAATTTTTTAATATTTGCTATAATCTCATCTACTGAGATGCTAATCTCATCTATTCTTTCCACCATATAAAAAGTGAAACGCGTGGTCTTGTAGAAAGTTTTTTGGTCATTAGGGGCTCTCAACTAATCTCTAATCCTTTGACATGTTTAATAGAAGCCACAGAGTCCTCGCCTTAGCCAGCTTTAAAGATTTTACCTTTGTTCTAATTTGCTCGGCTTCAAAACGCGCCTAGACAGTGAGGTTTGCAAAAATACAGTTCGGCATTCCTCTAACTAAATAAAATTGCTTGGATATGAGATGAAACTTTAAAAAGAAAATTACATTGAAGTGCTTTCTTGGCCTCAGAAACACAATCAAAAACAGATATAGATGTTTGTTAATATGCCACGCATAGGTATTCGCAGTGAAACTATCATTGTGCCCGTTAAATCACGAACTATAACTTAATTAGTCACAATGAGAATTAGAGCTGGGGTTATATTTATTTAGCCTGACTAGCCCAGCTGACGTGTTACAACAAAAAAGGAAAAGTATGCAAAAATATATCTAGTGTCGATCTGACCTGTCTGTCTGTTATATTGCCTGCTTCATTTTAGTGTCCGTTAGTTTATGTATATGTATCAGTTTCTCCGTTAGGTCATTGTTGTTAACACACAAACATGCACATCCTACTTTTTCGTCACGAGATCACTTACGCTTCTTAGATTAGCACACAATTATGCCTATTTTTTTTTTTTTTTATATAATAAAAGGAAAAGACAAAAGAAATATTACTTACGGCTCGAACTTTTATATAGTAAATAATTACTTATGTATTATACCGCTTGCGGTACGTTTTTTCTCATAGCAGCAATATACGATAATGGTAGCCTAGCATATATGTTGTGGACTCGCGAGATCAACATTCTGATAGGAACTCTCTTCATACACAAATTTTTGGCATGATAATGCCCAGATGATAATGTGCATCATTTATATCCATAGTGCTCTTTTTTTATTTGCAAGAAAACGTGAAGATTGTAACAAAGTTTTTCTAAGTCATTAAAAATGCCTTGTTTATAAAAAAAACCTTATTTCACCATGAAAAAATAATTTATTTCACATTTGGAAATTGATGAAGTCATGAAGATATGCTCATAATGAAAAATCTTTTTCTTTTATTTTTTTTAAAAATTTATGTATTTGTTTATAAGTTTGTAAAATGCAAAAAACAAAGTTTTCTTTCTTTCTTTGTTCTCACATTTCAACGCTTTGCATATAATCTGTACTGCTTTCCTTTACACTTTCTGGATATGAGCCTCGATACAGAAAATAACATTTCGAAATCACTAACGGTGAATACTCGACTTGCACTTGTTGAGCACTTGCTTAAGACTGACTCCTCATATTTCTGGGCTTGTCTTGATCTGTCCATTAATATATCTAGGTTTTTCAATGGGTTGCATTACGCAACACCCACACTTATCTTATGTAAATGGACTTTATTTTAACCACTATAACTGAGCAATTATAAAAAGAAATACATATGAGTGTAATTCCTCTATTACATGGTTTATTGCTCTTTTGTGGAGAACAATGGCAAAAGAAAGCCGGCAGAAACCCCGTAAACCGATACATACGGGCGTTACAGGTTACCTGCCACGTGTATCGTCCTCCGCACATGACGTTAATTTATTTGATTTTTTGAATTATTAGGAATTCTAATGATGCTTAGAATACCGCTTGAAATGTGCGCCAATAACAATAACCTGACGTGATGACAAATTTTCAAAGGACGTTTCAGTCATTTGTTAGCTCTTCGATTCTACTTCTGAGATAGTTCCTACTAAAGGGTTATTACCAGCCATACCTTCAACCTAGTATCGATACTATGATGGCAAAAGTCTATTAATGTAATAATACTGAATTTATTGAAGACACTAAGGATAAACATATGTCCAGTAAATAATTCATTTAAATTGTCCATATGGCCGCACAAGTTTCCCACAGATAAATCATTTGGCTTTGTGCATACAAGTGTTCAGCTAGTGATTTTTTTATTTCGATGATAATGTTGCCAGCTGTCTAAATTTAGCGAATATACCCGAAATATAATTAATAAGATTAATTTGTTGTACGCGACATGAATATTCTTTTATATTCCTGTTAATTGATATTGCATAGTTGGTGTACATTATTGCTTATGGATACATACAATGTTATAAAAAGTACCCTTTGTGATTTTAGGTTTTTTGTCCGAATCGTTCTGAGATTAAAATCGTACGAATACGTCGAATTTTGATTTTGAAGATAAGCCAGGCGTTATTTACAATTCCTAATATTTTTTACGAGTTAATTATTTGGAAAGGCTTATATATCCAAATTTTTAGCGATCCTCCTGGTCTTGTCCGTTCGAATATTACACTTCAACTGTCCTGACTTGATTGACTTTGCCTTCTACAAATATTATACTTAAATACTCTTTTACAAGCAAGTTTTACCAAGTTTCATCAGATATTTTCGTGCTGACTCCGTTTCCCGTGAATTGTTGTTAATCTTTCGGGAATCGGCAGCTTCGCTTTATGACGTCAGCGCAAGTCTACCTTTATTACGTTTTTATACTCTGTACAACTTCTGGTACAAAGGGTTTCTGGATGTATCTAACACCCAGAAGAAACTGAGATAGCGTTTATTCGTGGGTCCGTGCTAGATTGTGGTGTGCAATCTACCAGAACCAATGTTTGAGATATTTGGACGAAATTTGATATGTTTTGGCCCAAGGACGTACGCTATTAAAAATGTTCATAATTGGACCACTTTTAAGTGAAATTTTGATTATCTTACTTTGCTTTTAGCATAGATATTTTATTTCAGCTGGTAAAATAAGCAGGTATTCTCAAGCAGAAAACTATTCTTAAACTGAATGTTAAAAGTAATGGAACAGGGTGAAGGAAGCGTTTGTTTGTAAAAGAATTCCTTTGATAGAAAAATGTAAGATACACTATGTTACAGGTCACTTTATGAAATTCTGAGCACTGTACTTCTGACTATTTCTTTAACTGTAAGGCAGTAACGTAATGTTAGTTGAAGGATACAATTTATCTTCCGACTATTAGTTCACTAAACTGAAAGCTTGTTTAAAAAATTTCAACAAAATGCAACTTGATTTATTTATTATTCTTACATTACAGTGGGAAGAGCATTGCGCATTGCGTAGTTTTTTTATCCCAAATATTTTTTAAGAGGATTTGCAAAGATTGGACCCATAACGAAAGAAAATTGAAAAGTGTACGAAAAAATTTTAATTAAAAAAAAAAAGTACGGATAATATATTTTTATGTGAAGAATGGACAGAATAATTTTCATTTTTCAATCTTAAGAGTAATAAGGAGAAAACGTCAAAATATAGTAGAATCAAAATTTTTGTGCCGTGGTTTTTTTCTCGTTTTGAACGTTCTGTGAAAAGGAAAATGTTTGGTGGGCTACAGCAATGGCAGTTCGCCGGAGCTTAGCAGTTTTTGGTTAGAAACTCGAATGACCATGATAAAAAGTATGTGTATGGGTATGGATACACGAACCAACAACATTAACAATATAGTTATATAACGATGGAAGCCCCATTGTGGATGAACTACCATTATTGATACAATTGTGGTAATAAATGGGCGCAATATTGATATGTAGGTATGAATTCGAAATTTTTCTGAGGGGTGGGGAAAAAGTAGTAACTTCGATACATAATGCTTTGATTAAGCAGTTTATTCATGTTGTTTTAAATAAATGCATTTTTGGTTACAAAAGGGAGGACCAAACTAATTTGTATTTTCAACAGTAAAACCCTATCTTTGCAAATCCATTTTAGTTGCTTGCAAACTCTAAACACCCGTCATAATATTTTTGTCACAAATTAAGTTCAGTCGCATGCTGGTGACAACGAAGTGACGGCAATGAGAAGGGCGCACTGTATTTTAAAACGAAGAAATTGGATATTACATAGGTGGGTACAAAATATGTGCCAGGCTCACAATGCAATTTAATACACGTCAGTGCAGTTTAAGGATCATTTTTCAACTATAAAAGACAAGCAGAGATGCATAATCTTACATGCAAAGCAGACCAGTGATCAAATCATTTGATAACCTATATGAATCTATAAATGAAAGCGTAGAAGAAGCAGAACCAGTTGTAAAAATATCGATGTGAAAAATTTGGAAGACCCAAAAAGAAGAATAATACTTAGGATTGACTTTGCCACCATCTCTGGTGGGGATTACATTTTCATTTTAGCTGAGGGTGAGGCTTACATGATTTCTTACGAATCATGTAAGCAGTATATCGTTGTTCCACAGAAGTGAAATAAATGGGAATTACTTCAGCAGTAAAAGAAACAGCGTACTTGCGCAAATTGTTGGAGTGAACTATTCCTTACCAATGACTATCAAAAGTAAGTGCTATTAATTTAATAAGGGCCCAGATTACCGTTAACGCAGCAAATATATTCATATGCATATACGCGACATGTACAATACTGGTGAGAATAAATGACATACTGCAATATTCAAAGTATGATTGCAGATATTTTTACAAAAAACCTATTATTTTGAAAATATTTTTTAAGTTTTCTAAGTTTGTTTGGGAGGATGCGTTATAAGGTCAAAAAGAAATTCTTTCCTTTCTCAACGAACACATAAACCTGATCAATATTGTGTGTAAATATTCAATCAGTCTGAATCAAACATATTTTTTCATTCCAAACAAAATCATTGTTGAACAAAGAATACATTGCTTTAAATATAAATTTGCCAGTTTCATCAAAAACGCTTTCGGAGCAATTTCTATTTTTTTTTTTTTTTGTTTATACCACTCGTGGATCTCTTAAATGTAGTGGAATAAATGGAGTTATCTGCCAAAACTCTTACGCTTATTATCGACGTACTCTCAAAGATAGGAACTTCAGAAAAATCACCTATTTTAGCACTATTAAGTCGGTTTGGATAGGTAGTTTGAACTCCAGAAATTAGGGGTTTTACGTTTTTAAATTCCATCTTCTTCACACGTTTATTCAAAGCTAATTTTATTGAAATTTTTAGAAACACTTAATAGCATCCTGCGGGTGGGTTTAGAAGTCGAAGCCAAATTCCACAATTTCTTTTTACTTGAAAACACTTTAAATCATTGTGATGGTAAACGTGTCTTTTGTTTATGAGTTTGAGAACGGCATATCTTATTACGGGTATTTGATATCTAATGTACTTAAACGTTCAATAGCGGCTTTCTAATTTTTTTCGAATACCTAATACTATAGAACAAACTATGGTTACAATGTCCCTATCCGAAAATTTTAGAAATAATACAATGAGAACTATAACTTGACCGAGTTTAGCGTGAGTACTTTTGCCATAAAGTCGAAGATTTTATCTCTAATAAAAGGCTTTACTCGTCCTAGTTGGGGATTAACTGAATCGTGGTGTTTTTACGTTTAAATTTTTTATGTTTGGGGTTAAATTTATGATGTCTGTAATGTGTGACTCTATGCAACTTATCTTAATTGAAACGCATAAACGATTTCGTTGACTCGCCTGTTTTGTGAAATGATATTGACGTTAATCTTTCTAAACGCCCATCAAGAAATTTTCCTTTTATAAAGCTTAGCCATTACAAGTTTAACAACCAACTTTTTAGGCCACTTATGGCCTCTCTCCCTCTTCTCCCTTACGGGAAGAAAATTCGGAGGTTATGTTTTCATCCAATCCCATAGTTTCCATTAAAACTGCTTTGTGTAATCTCTGTGCTTTCGTTTTCCGCTTTAGGCATTGTAAAAAAAACACAAAAATCACTTTATATGTGCTTCGTTCCCTCCTAAAGTCTTCATTTTTCACGAGTCATGAGCAGAACCAAAAGTTATACGAAAGTAATCGAATGTTATTTTTGCTTTGTTTCAGCGTCATTAAAAATGTTAATACAGACTTGCTAAATTATTTTCAAGGTTGTCAATAATAAACGATATTTGTCATTCTTGTATGTTTTAATCAGTTCTTTCATAGAAACAAATAACAATAATTGCTAATTGAATATTTAATAAAGAAAACCAATCACTAAACCCAACGCTTTTGAAACAAGTCAACAGATCTTCCATGCGTTTGTACTTATCGCAAACATGTGCATGTTCCTTTTTCTTCTCTTTTTATTTTCTTATGATTATTAGTAAATTGCATATATTTTACTGTTATAGGATATATATATATGTATATATATATATATATATATATATATATTTATTTTCGATATATTTCTATTCATTTTATTTAATAATTTTCGCAATCTTTCTTTTTCATGTTTCTGGTAGATAAGGCAGGAGTCTATTTCCGAGAAATTTATAAAATAAAGATACTTTTATCGTTTTTCGTTTACTTATACATTTAATATCATTTCCCTAAAGAGAGATAGTAACGATGGGGATAGACCTACTGTTGTCGAAAATATGGATAAGAATGATGCGGTTCTTTCATCGTCGGTTGAAAAAACTTCGGTCTTATCATTTGACAAACCGGAGCTTGCTGGGATGAACGTTGTTAGTACATCGCAAAGATGTGGTTTGGAAGTAGCTGCGTCAGTCGCCTTCTGAGACATACCTGACCCCAGGAACGGGTTGCGGACTAAAGAGCACGCACTTGCTGATTCATAGAACATTCAAATCTGGATAAGGATCTAACAGGTGCATCCACATCTTTATCGTCACTTAAATCAAAGTAAAGTGTTATCGCTTCAGTAGTTGAGGGAAGCTGGTGATTAATTCTGCTTGTAAATCTATCTTCGTTTTCCGCTTTGGCGCCCAACAATCGTGAATTACATCCGGCAAAGAGTATCAGAAGATGACTCGTCAAGGATAACGGTTTTTAAATCCGATGTCACAAGAGGAAGGGACAATGAGCCTTTTATGATTTTGTGCCTGCCGGGCTTGTTCGAGTGCCTGATCAGCAGCAAATTCTGACCCGGGGACTTAGTCAATGAGTATGCTAGAAGGAAAACGGGTAAACTGCGGATGTCGGATGTTATATCAAAATAATAGATGGTCAACACCCTAATTTTAGGATGTTATACCAAAATGTAAGAGGTCTTACAACGAAATTACGTGATTTATTAGAAACATAAATTGTTCGCTACAAATACAATATTCTTAGCCTACTTTAGAGTCAAAGGTTGAGCTTTTAAGATATATTCAAAGCGATCACACTAACAATGTCACACCGTTTATTAATAATTTTAAAGTTGTATATACCAAGTTCAAGAAATACATTGTATAAAAAAATTAATAATGCACAATCAAAAACAAGTAAAAGTTTGGCAATAAGTGACGTAATGTGCAACATTTAAGGGCTTTATAGGGATCGGTAGGCACGTCGGAGAATTTACAGTAATCATTGTAAATTTCACAAAGGATACGAAAATTATAATATATAACGAAAATTATTGCATACGGACGAAAGGCTTGGGAGTTACCATAATATACAAAAGAAGGATAATTCCGTGCTTTATGCTTTAAGTTAACGAAATTATATAATTTCCCAAGATTTTTTAACAGTCGATCTTTCTAATTTCGGACGTAACTAAAGTAACATTTACCCTTTAAAAAGTTCAATTCGCGACTTGTTCAAAAATAAGACAAGAAGTCAGCTACTGGTCCACTGAGTTGATGCCTTTTAAATAAGCTACTCTTTTCCTTCCTTATCGTACTTAGCTGACCCTTGACCAAAACTGGAGAACCTCGCTGCGCTTTATCAGGAACAATAAGCGCAGATAATGAGGTAGCAGGGAATGGCTGTTTACACAACTTCCGTTCTGTCAAAAATAGTGTATGGTCGGACGGTGTAGAATACTTGACAGCAATTAGAACGACTCCCCCCACCTTTTCCTATCATATCTGCAGATCCTATAGACGGAGCGTAGAATTTCAGTATCATTAACACACGGCTACAGCAATGTTTCAGTGAATATTATAACTTCTTAAACAGATACGAGTATTACATAATCTGGTATTGAGACCCTTAAGGTTTCGATACACAAATTGCAAGGCGGTATTTAGTTTTTTAAATCACCTGTGATAACTCGTTTAACATACTTGGGGACGGTACGTATTCCTTTATAAAGACGCATGATGGCCAAACTTTTACTTGTTAACTGGTCGAATATTCCTGGTGGAACTGAAATTCTAAAGAATAATATATTCCGACTGTGAGACTCATTCAATTTAAATAGACTTACGCTAACTACATCAATATCTGGTAATTTACATTAAATGTACCCCTAATATTACCCAAGGTAGTACGAGATGCGAAACGCGAAACTAAAATAGGCTACACTACAATATATTATACATGTATATATATGTGTATACAAACATGTACCTAATTCCTTTGCAATATGGTATTGAGCAAACCATGATATACATATACAGATAATAATCCCGTATTAATCTATCAAAGTGTATACTTATACGCATCCATAAACACACATTTACTTCTATATATAAATACGACAGTTTCTTTTGTGCATACGCGTATATTCTTATATTTAACTTCCATTTGTTCTTATATACATGCTGGATTATTAGCATTTACGCCTATATGCTAAAGCAACATATTGAATTGTGCTTGTTATTTGCGGCTTAGCTGTTACACTTTTTAGGTAACTGTTCGAAGCACTCACATTGCTGAAATATATACGTTTATTTTCTTATACTTGGTAACATGTTTAAATATGAAATTGTTTTTTTTACTCACTTCTCATGCCTATGTGCTAAAGCAATACATTGAATTTTTCCTATTATTTGCTGCTTAACTTTCATGCTTATATCCATATTACTTTGCAATCTATACGATTATCTTCTTCTATCTCCAAACATGCTCCAATAAGCAATTGTTCTTATATATGCCTACTTATTTATGCATACAAATATGCCTTGAATAATTCTTATACTTACACGAATCCATATGACTACATATCTAGAATCTTCCGTGGGTCATAATATTCAACATCATAAGGATAGCCAACAACATCGGTAACAGTTTGGCTAGCGTATCCTTCTATAAAAAACACGGCAAACAAATTAGAAATCATATGCGGCACAAACATTTTTAGATCACCCAGAAGCATATTTTATTATGTACTTTTCTACACCTGAAACTCAACTAAAATTAACTGTCGAATTCAATTGATTCTTCGAAGTGAATCTTATACTAATTAATATTAAAAACTAGTATAAAGTATATAAGGAGAAATAAAGAAAAAATAATAATAATAATTATTATTAAATAATAATGTTATTATTAAATAATAATTCATTATATATAAATAAGAAAAAAAACGCATGTACACAACTAGCACAGAGCGACACTCACAACCAGTAGAGAACCAAATTGCAAGTGAAAGCATACCATGGCAAACATGCAAAAGCTTGGCAACTGACACAGTAAACAACACCAATTAATTTTCGAATCATGATGAGATATTAAGGTTGGAAGTTAGTTTTAATAAAACATAGCAAATCCAGCGTATTAAGCAAAGTGATCCTTACAGAATCCTATATTGAGATTAAGTGAAGGACATGGGTCAAACAACTCATAATTATGTTTACATTGACTCAACTTAATGAACGTGAAGTGCCCAGAGAAGTGTTTAGGAACACCAAGTAACGCGCACGAATCGATAGTACCAGTCAATTAAGAAGGGGACGCCAAGAATAAATCTACGTTTCTCAAGTGACGCTGAAGATAATAAAAGCAACCTGTTTTCATAAGAAGACAAAGAGACAAGTGATTTTCGAGTTTCTAAATATAGAAAAAGTTTTTGTAGGTATTTAAAAATTATTGTTTGGCCGTCACATAAGAAACGCAAAACAGTAGGACAACCACTTTTCATAAACTTTTTAGAGAGTCTGTTCTTATATTTTTTTAAACGCTTGAGCTCCGTAATCCACCAGGGCAGGCATCTAGACATACTATCGATATTTTTCAATGGCACGCAATGCCGGAAAACCGATCTCAAAATATCGTAAAAGAAACTTAAACTGAGTAGCATGGCATTCACAGTTCATTATGCTTAATAAGCCATTCAGGGTTTCATAATTAGTTTTATATAAATTATATTGACGTCTTATAACGTCACGTCCATTCCTTTCATTGAGTTCAACATCCAACGAAAGACAAATAATTGTGTTGAAAACATCTCCCGGAAAGATAAAAGGTTCAATTCGTATTATTGCGCGACTTGAATACATTATTCCATTGCACGAAGCACCTATGTACAACTACATCTCAGATGCTGTAGGAATGTGCGAACAGGTAATATAAAGATTATGATTACCTGCTTTCACATGGACACCCAAATCTTGCACACTGGCGGAACCCACCACTTTCACAACATTTATCACGACGGCACACTTTGTATTCAAGACAGAAAACTATGGAAGAATAAGCATATAAATAAGCATATCGTCAGTCGATATAGTGGTCTATGAGATTTTTAACAAGAAAATGGTTGAAAGGAACTGGTAGAATTAGAACACTTTCTTATATGCCAAAATTAATTGTCCAATGATTGCAGTAAAACCGTCATAATCATTATCAGTACTGAAAGCGCGCCGGCTTTGACACGATTGTGATTGATTTCGTGATTGCGAAATATAAATTGTCCTTTCAAAGCGTGCCAGGCTAAAACTGGTTCTGGCTCCGACTGATGTATAATGTGCTGGTTACGCAAGCACTATTGGAATTCCAAGTGCGCAAGTTTGATTGGTAGGACTGCTGATGCCGTCGTTGGTGCCTCAAAAGTCTGCGTTAGTTCCTCGCGGGTGGCAGGAATAAGAACATCGATTTTTATAAACAATTCATACAGACGAAATTGGAATTTGCAGAAGAAAAGGCGGCGACAGCTAAGTTCAGTAAATCCCATGAATTGCTTGAAGCATGCGAATTTTGCAAACTTTTGGTCCCCTATTGGAGCACTTCAAATCAATATTCCCCACTTGACGTCTGGTCAATTTCCGCTGCTACTGTTGGCGGCCCGACTATTGACCTATTACCGGTAGACCTAATTAAATTGCCTTCGCCCGAACCAGCAAGGTGGTGACAAGTTTCCAAAAAATATTGCTTGATTCGGCCCAACTTAAGAGGGCAAACGGTAAGAGGTTAAGAAAAGTGCTCAGTCCCCCAGGGGTACATATGCCGTGGCACCTCGACTACTCTGGCACCAATGCAGAACAAATGCATCTGTCTCCTAACCCATTATTGATCTTTCAGTAAAAACAGCCTCAATTAATCAGACCGGTTTATCCCCAGTCACTTCTCCTATAGTTGTTGCGGACATGTCTTAGCAAGGCGGTACTGCTAATGGCAAAAGTAAGAATTCTGTAGAAAACCGTGCGGAAAGTGGCACGGATAATGTTAGTAGTACTAACTTGAAGGGAGCTAAATACAGCATACAATCGTAGTGCAATGGTTCAGCTATACAGTCTATTGGAGAGTCAGTGGTGATTTGCGCGCGGTAGCCTTCTTTCGTTTCGCGTTTCGCATCTGGTACTACTGTGGGTAATATTAGAAGCTATATTTAATGTAAATTACCTGATATTGATGTACCTAGCGTAAGTCTATTCAAATTGAATGAGTCTCACAGTCGCGATATATCATTCTTTAGAATTTCTGCTCCACCAGAAACATTCGACCAGTAAAAGTTTTTGGCTATTATATGTCTTTAGAAAGAAATACGTACCGTCTCAAAGTATATTAAACAAGTTATCACAGGTGACTTAAAAAACTAACTACCGCCTTGTCATTTTTGTATCAAAACGTTAAGGGTCTCAATACCAAATTATGGCGTGCTTGCTTATTATATGTGGTTTCTTTATACAAAACAAAATAACGTCAATTCGCTCTCATTTATGAGGTCCCTCTCGGTTATAAACACTTAGTAATGGAAAATTTATCGGGAAATACTGGAGAGCTGTCGACGATGGCAAATGATTAATCTCTGGGCAATAATCAAATGTCTCCCAAAAAGAAAAAACATGGCGATATTCATGGCCACAATCGCCTGTTTATATGATTACCCTCCCGAATTCAACAGTGCGAAAAGATTATATACAATTAATTATTACAATATGTATGATCAAAGGGAAAGATGTGCATGTTTGTAAAAAACGCACTTACACAGACAATTTATTAGAAAATGCCATAAGCCAAGGTCATGTTGACAAAAAAGTATCTATGTGTTAATAAGAAATCAGGGGACTTGACGGACCAGTCGGACGGTTAAGCCAACTATCTTAAGAAATTATATGTTTTAGGACTATGGATGATGGAAAGTCGGGTTTACGGACGGACAATTGCACAGTAGGACATGTCTCTAGTTTTCTTGTACGTTTCAAAAATATATGTCAGGCACACGCAAGTAATAATTCTTTACATTATTTTAGAGTTATGGAAGGTTAGCTTCCGACTGGCTTGTTTCTCTCTCGTTGGATCCTCGTAGATTTCGAACACTCTTTCTCTTTTTATGAATCTCATTCTCGCTATCTTTGGTTGATTGTAAAATAAAAAGGATTTGTGCGAAGCCGGGTATGAATAATAAATTTTCCGTATGAACAAATAGAAACAAACTAATTAATGAATTAAAATGATCCAGAACAAAATTGATCAATTCATGTCTTTATAATACGTGACTAAGGGGTAACTCTTCAGCTTAACAGTCTTGTACAAAATATTTGCTTTCGCCCAGTTCTACTACGATCAATTGATAAACAACGTTATTTGAAATACACCAATCAATACTCGTCCTCGACGGGCTCGCATCTTATCGAAATGGCACCGCTCAATAAATGCAGAGAATCCAAGAGCGATTTCTGTGGCGGTACAGCTACTAGTAGGGCTACCTATGGTGATGGATATGGTCGAAGGTAAGCACGGAAGCTAAGAATAATCCAGACAAGTAGTCTCTATGGCATCCAAACATCGATACATCAAGTTGACAACGGAGAAAAAATGGTCACTGAGAGTCGAAAACTTACGAAGGCACTTTTGTGCTTAGAAAGGGGATAAACTAATGGAAATGGTTAACGTCATAAGTGTAAGAAAACCTCACAAGACTACAGGAAACCACTGAAGTAAAAAAAAGCTTGAAAAATCACATACAAAGAACAATGAATACGAAAGTAAAACCAAAAATCCTTCTCCTTGGAATCACAATCGTATCGGCTTCAAACTAACATAAATAATTTGGTTACACAGTGCTCGTTAAATTTTATGGAATTAAATCTAGAAAAATGCAAGAGGCTTTTTCTTTGAAGACGGAAGTCATTTAGTATTGTGTATTTCATTGGCTCACAAAAGTTGGAAAACGGTGATTCGTTCATCGATGCAGGGGTTCTATTCGAACCAAAAATACGTTGTATTTTGCCACGTGAAACGTTCGAAACTTATACGAAACAAGAAAATTTCATAATACTGCCCAGAAAATGAAACGCCGATACACTGACATCCTTGGCGTAAGTGAAACGTGACGGCCAAATTTTGAACACTGTTAAGGTTCTAAGACGTTGGTATTATTATTTCTAACTAAAATGAAAAGTGCACTGAACAGTACGTCATGTACTCTGATAGAGTCCCACTACTTACAGTAATGCAAATTCTATGAAAATCAATATTATTCAACCATACGCATCAACCGCTAATAGTGATGTGGAAACATTGTACTCGGAGCTTATAAAAATGCTGAGGCTAAAGGAGAAACATGATCTAATAATGAAAGATTTCATGGCTAAAGGAATCTGTACTTAAAATTGTTGGTATTTTGGATTAGGAGAAAGGAATGAGAGCGGTAATCACTTAGTCCAATTCTACTTAGAACATGATAGACAATAGAGATATCCTGCATAATTATTTAATGAGATCTACGACACAACATTTATCCTAATAACTGATTAAAATCATCGTTCATCACATTTTCAAAGAAAACCTATGCCAAAAGATATTAAGATTATAGAATGATATCCCTAATGAATCGTGTTCTGAAAATATTCTTAAGGGTGATTCAGCAAAAGGTTTTATGGTATATAAATCATCATCATATGATCTCACTCAGTTTGATTTTCGGAAAGGCTTGGGCACCAGAAAAGCTTTATTTTGCATTAAGGATTTAGTCCAAAACTGTAAAGAAGTGCATAGAGAAGCCTTTTTTTCATAGATTATGAATAAGAGTTTGACAAAGTGCAACATGATAAATGAATGGATATCCTAAAAAATATTAGTATTGACGGAAAAGCTGCATCCTTTTCTTTTTAACGTCTACTCTGGAGTAATTTTTCGAGAACAACATCCCGTATGCGGACGATGCAACTATCCTATCACTGGCATCAAAAATCAGTACAGTAAACAGACTGGAAGCCTTTGAGAACGGTTTTATCGGCGAATTCTAAAAATTTCTTAAGCAAACCGCATATCTAATGCTGAAGTCCTGAAGAGAATAAGCTCTGACCTTGAGCTATTAAAACACGATAAACTACGTATTTTGGACACATGGTACGTAGATAAAAACAGAAACTCCTACATTTAATAGTGTAAAGCCGTACCGAAGGGGACAGAGTCATGGGCAGAAAACAAATGCTGCGTAATCTTCGAAGTTGGGCAGGGCTGGAAACCATAAGTGAAATCATAGCAAGGGGCTGACACGATTTTGGTGTTTTAGCAAATAATATAGCTTAGTAAGCAATTACATCACGAAATATGAAGACAAAAAAAATGTGATGATCTATATCCAGTAATGGATGGATAACAAAAGAAGAAGAATCGATACTTAGTCAGAGTCAATCGCATGCCAGAAAGACGAACATGTCAACATCAAAAGCGGAAAACAAAAGTAGATCGCAGCAGCATTTCCCTCATACCCAACAACTTACGAACATCATTGTAATTTTTTTTATACATCTTTTTTTTCATTTGTATTCTTTAATAACAAATTTTGGATAAAAGTAGTGGAAGTCCTGAAGTATGTGTATCATTATTACTTTCTCCTATAATGTTCTTCTCTTATAATATTATTATATATTATATCCTTTCAGTTAAGTAGAGAAAAAAATATAGTAAAATACTTTCTTTTATTATCCTTATACTTGAAGTATCTTAATTTATTTTTCTGAATGTTATGATTGTTAATAAATTCCCCTTGAATTCTAACAAGTGGTAAAATCGTTTAATTGAGAGGGGAAGATAAGCTTAGTGAATTGAGGATCCAACAGAAGAGGTTCGTAATCAAAAATATATTCGGAAGGAGACCATAAGTAGGATAGGTTATAGACTGGCGCTAGGCCGGCTAGTTAGGTCCTTTTTTTAATTTTTTCCTTATTTGAATGTTAATACAAAAGAAAACAAAACAACCATCGATCTTTTCTATTCAAATATGTTATAACAAACTTTTAACAACAAAATAGGGTCATGATCACCTTACGAGGAATTTCTTTTCTCTATATATTCTCTTTCTTGATTAATCATTACTTTCTAAGTAACGCACATAATTTTGTTATTCCTTACGTTCGCAGTTTATTCAATGTGTTACTAATGTAATAGTAAACTAGATACTCACAAAGAATGTAATACCCTTGGCAAACTTCCTTATATTTTCTCGTTTATCAGCTTTCACGCTCCGCGTCACTGTCCTACAAAAACACGTTCCAATTCTCTTCTATGGAACCTGGCTCTGTTTGTTTCCCTTTTTTCACATCAAAATTAACGCATCGCTTACACCTAAGCGTACGCACATGGTAAAAGCAATTAAGTTTGGTTAGGGGATCTTCAGAGTAAGATATGCTACAATCATCAAAATTTCGGGATTGCTCATAATTTTTGTTTTTACGCAAATTAACATTCAGTAGTCCCCTTTTTATTTATTCTTAAACACCGGTTATTTTGTAGGAGACATTCATCGGGCTAGAACTTTATTCACAATTTCCATAAGTTCAATTTTATCATAAAATTTAAATTTTATACGACTTAAAATATTTTTACTTCCTTTAATTTTAAGAGACTTTTAATTATTCACTGAAAACAATCATCAATTTAAAAATGAGAAAGAAATTAGAAAAATGAAAGAGAAATTGGAAACATTCGAAGGCTACAATGACACAATTATTCGATATCCATAAACTTTATATGCAAGCAAATTCTGAATTATTTCAAGTACAACATTGATCTAAATTTATTGTGTAACAATCTCTTGATTATAGGAATTTATTTTGATATTTACAGAATTATTTTATTAATATTAAACATAAGTCAATAAAGTGTTGCAACAACAATGAAGTGTAACTTCTACGAACTTTACCCATTTTATTGAAACATGATTTCACCCACGTGAAACTTAAAAATATTGCAAATGTTCGATAAAATAATTACAAGGTATATGTAAAATTTAATTTCCCGAGTTTTTTCTTGTTAAGTTATTTTTTTTTTGAACCATTTTTCAAAATCTGTTCTGCAAATTCTTTTTTTTTCACCTTACGCCATCCTAATCTCTCTCTTTCTCTCTCTCTCTCTCTCTCTCNCTCTCTCTCTCTCTCTCTCTCTCTCTCTCTCTCTCTCTCTCTCTCTCTCTCTCTCTCTTTTGTCAAAAGTTGACTTTTCTCGCACGAGAACTGCCCATTCCTTTTTTCGGTGGTGGATTGCATTATTGTTTTAACAATGAAACGAAATAGGATTGTGAAAGGGGAAAAGGAACCCGTATCACAAACTCCTATAACGTCCGAACAAGCACAATCTCCAATTCTACATGTCGATAGTTCAAAGTGATTTTCGGTTTGGTAAGACAACATTTGTATTCCTCTAGGTATTATGGCTAGGCTCTTGCTAGACCAAATTAAATCAATTACATCTTTTTGCTAGAGACCAGTTTGTTCATACTTCGCCTCCAATATATCCTAGATCCCCTATTCGTCGTTCACAGTGTGATTTGAATTCGAATAAAGTATATAATATTATCTCCGGTTGGCATTTAAAAATCAGTTGATATAGAAATGAAGGGTTGTCGGTTGATAACTTTTTATATCGAACACAAGCGCTGACCATGCAAATTGCAGTCATCTTCACTTATTCTCCACAGGCAAGGCCTTGGATTGGTATGAGAGGTATCAATTTAGAAATCGACATTAACCTTTGAATTTAAGAGAACTTATACGTAATGGAAGCCAACAGTTGGGTGAAAAGTTTTGTGTGTATTACGATGCGATCTTGCAATTGACATGACAACTTGACATACCTATACCAGTTAATAATTCATTAGAAGTAGAAGAAGAAATTTACGTGCTGAATTTCGTAAGGAACTTATACATTATTTCTATAGTACGTCTAAGAGAATTTGGTTAGTGAAAAAACCTATGGTATGAAGAGTTGAGTAAGCGTAAGTTCAAAAAATCCAGTATTCGCTATATGGCAGAAATCGAAGAGGATGAAGATATATTGATTAATACCTTTAAAGAATTCCAAGTAATTACGTGTTGCAATTTTTTGGAAACCGCTCATCGACTCGATGATTGCCTAGCCGAAAGACACCTCCTCTGTTATGATTGCGGAACACCAAATTGTTATAAGCCGAGTTGTTCTACACGTCAGTAACTTCCAAAAAATTTGTCAGCTAGCTCTCAAAACTGTGCGATGCCACCGAAGGTGAAGCGACGTTAATTCAATGACCTAATCTTAGAAAAAGTTTCAAAATCGTAGAAAATAATCAGTTTAATTCAATTGAATTTAATTTATACATTAATGATCATCGCCCAGTGATTAAATCCAGCCAGATCTTAATGTAGGCTGACGATGTCAAATTCTTTTCTTCCTTCTTCTTGGAATCGTCATCTAATCAGCTCCAAATTGATTTAAATAATTTAGTTAAATGGTGCTCGTTAAATTTTATGAAATTAAATCGAAAAAAATTTTAAAAAACTTTTCTTTCTTTGAAAACGTTGATTCGTTCATCGACTTAGGGGTTCGGCCAAAGATTACGTTTTACTTTGCACATTGAGCTTTCTTTAAGTAAAGCTAAGTCCGCGCTTGGTTCTATGAAGGGGTGATCCAAAGAGAGGTATCTTTATATTACAAAGCAGCTACACATGTGCTTAGTCAGACCAATACTTGAGTATGTCTCGATAGTGTGGTCTCCTTCCTATAAATATTATGTAGATTCAATACAATCAGTTCAAAACTAATTCTTCCTTATTGCCTTTAGGAAATTGGGCTGGAACCGAATTGTTTCTTTGCCTCCTTCTGAAAACAGGTTGCTTTCATTATCCTTAGCGTCATTTAAGAAACGTAGATTTAGTCTTGATGTCTCTTTCTAAATTAGGTTAATTAATGGTATTATCGAGTCGTCTACATTACTTAGTGAGATAAGTTTTAATGTTCTTAATCGCTTCTCTCCGTACTTTATGTTAATTAAGCTGAGTCAATGTAAATATAATTATAAGCTATTTAACCCGTTTAGAGTTGTTTGCAGAAAGCTAAACGATCTCTATAACTTAATCTCAATATCGGATTCTATAAAATTAATCAAAATAATTTTCCTTAATACGCGTGTTTTGCTATGTCGTATTTAAACTACCTCTTAACCTTAATATCTCATTATGGTTCGAAAATTAATTGGTGTTGTTTACCGTATCAGTTGCCAAGCTTTTGCATGTTTGGCATGACATAGGAGTTCAATTACAATTTAGTTGTCTACTGGTTGCGGGTGTGCCTCCATGCTTTTTGAGTACATGCTTTTGTTTTTTTTTTATTTATTTATGCATTAATTATTATTTAATAATAATAATTATTATTATTTTTTCCCTTATTTCTTCTTATATACTTTAACGAGTTTTTAATATTAATCAGTATGAGATTTACTTTTAAGAGTCAATTGAATTCGGCTGTTAATTTATTTTAGTTGAGTTTCATGTGTAAGTAAATAAAAAAAAAGAATAAATAAGTAAATAAACCTTGACACGCACAGTTATCGGAATATAACGAAGTCAAAACCAGAATTTTTAATCAATTTTTATCGCCGTATTTAATTTTCAAAGACTAAAACGTTTCACCACTCGTTTATGTCGCTTTTGGAAATCTATCCGAAGCAATAGAAGATAATTTTGCTGCGCAAATGAGCTATAAAGTTATGTAAAAACGTTCCTTCAAGTATGATTGGAAAAACTTAAGATTAGGATTTCCTCAAAGACAGCTGATGGTAAAAAACATATTTCAGCGGACTGTACAATCACTTGCGTAAATTTTAGCGGCAAAACCAACCTCATTTCATTTGTAATAATGCCATCTTTGCAACAAAATTTTGTATCTAGAAATTAATTTTTTTCGATCCTTGAGTCCCGGCAAAGGTCTTCTCTGTGAAATTATAAATATCTTAAGACTATTCGTGACTATCCTTTCCCGAAAGCTATATAACAATTAAAAAGATTTTCAGATGATTGTGATTAGTGCAGATCTTTTATTTGTGATTTTGCCTGCGTCCCGGTCCATTTGATACATCTTTTGAAGAAAAAGCATAGTTTTGAACGATTATAGGAAGCGAAGAATACGTTTGAAGACCCTAGAGAACAGTTAGGTTTTCGCCGCTGTTACACAATTTAAATTTCACTCCTCTATTTTTATCAATTTGATCAATTTGATCCAAGTTCACACTACCCGTATCCGATAGTTAACTCGTTCTTGATTTCCAACTTGGTCATTTCGGCAAATGGTATATTCCAGGGGCTGAGCTCTTTGAAGTATAGCTGTGCGCCTGGACCTGATGGGATTCCATCGTGTATTTTTGAGTCATTCGCTGTTGAGCTAAGTGGTGTAATTTCACAGGTTTTTAATTTGTCCTTGAAATTAGGGGTTTTCCCGTTGTGTTGGAAAAGCAGCTTTCTTATTTCAATTCAAAAAAGCGGAAACAGACACCATGTAGAGAACTGTAGCGGCATATCCAAGTTGATTGTCCTACCTAACTTGTTTGAGAGTATAGTCATCTAGCATCTAGCTTTTGCCATCAAATGGCTTTCGGAAAGGAAGATCTACGGTCTCACATCTATTAGAGTTTACTTGCCAGGTGTTGAAGGCTTTTACTGGTAGCGCTCGCACGGACGCCATATACACTGACTTTAGTTAGGCATTTGACCTGGTTAATCATAGCTTACTGATTTTTAAACTCAAGGCCTCCTGTTTTCCTGCCCATCTAGTGAAATGGATAAATTCTTATCTAAAAAATTGACCATTGACCATTTAATTGCATTCCCTCGGATGACTTCCCTGTGACATCGGGTGTACCGTAAGGAAACCATTTAGGACCCACATTATTCAATTTATACCTTAATGATTACCATCGGTGATAAAATCCAGTCAGATATTAACGTATCCTGATAACGTTTAACACATTTTCCTCGGAACTGGGTTCGTGCCAACTTCAAAATGATCTAAATAAATTGGTCGCATGGTGCTCGGTAAATTCTATGAAACTAAATCTAAATAAATACAAGAAAATGTCATTCTCAAGAAAGTCGTCATACAATTCGATGTATTTTATTGATTCCCACACGTTAGAAGATGTTGAGTCGTACAAGGGTTTGGGGGTGCTATTTTATCAAAGACTACGTTTTAATTTGCATATAGACCGTTCCTTAAATAAAACTAGGTCAATGCTTGGTTTTATGAAACGTTGATCCTATGAGATACGGGATCCTTACATAACAAAAAGGTATACTGGAGTATGCCTCGGTTGCGTGGTCTTCTTCTTATAGACATTATGTTGGCTCAATAGAATCCCTTCAGAAACAATTCTTGTTGTTGTTTGCGCTTAGGTATTTGGCTGGGTAATCAATGGTTCTGTTGATTCGCCGACATTACTTGAGGAGATACGATTTAATGTTCCCAATCGCCTTTCTAAGCACTTTATTTTTATTAAGCCTAATCATTGTAAATGCAATTACGAGCTGTTTAACCCGCTTGCAGTTGCTTCTAGTAATTTAAATGAAGTCTATCACTTTGTAACTAGTCTTCTTTGGCGGGGTTTCCCAGGACTCTTTCCAAGAAATTTATATAAAAAAAACTTGGACCTACAGATTTTGTTCTTATTATTTGGATTTATTATTTACGAGGAACTAGATAAGCGATTTCTGAGGGGAGTGGGAGAAAAACCGACGTGGTGACCCGATTCTTGTTCAACGCGTTCAATGTTTTTTTGTTCATTCCGAAAGATTATTTTTCACGTTTTAAGCGTATCGCGAGATTCTGAAAAGAAAGAATACGCCACGGGTGTTATAGCAGCCAACCTGGGCCTATAGAACCACTCGTCCGTCCTTAACCGTTTCATGTCGCTGGAGAGAGTGTGTATCGGTTATTCAGGGATGACGACTAAGCTACGCCAGCCATCTCCTATACGTAAAGGCTAATAGTCCTATTAGTTATTCAGGGATGACGACTAAGCTAAGCCAGCCATCCTCTATCCGTTAAGACCAAAAAAAATATCCCTATCGATAACGTCAACCAGTTATGTCATCACTTATCTCTGGCCGCTATAACACAACTGAAAGGAGGAGCGTGTTGCGACGTGCTCTTTTATAGTCGCGATCACCATCACTATCCCTTTACATAGATGTTTTGACGGTATCTACGTTACAACCTTAACATCCACTTGTATGTGTGTTGTAGCAATATTCTTACACATCTATTATTATGTACGCTAACTTAAGTTTGATCGAGCATGTTTGCGTGCATCTATGTTATAATCTCAGCTCTTACTTGTATAAGTATTATAATGCTACTCTTATGTATATCTTATTGTTTATACTACCTTAAGTACCAACTCGTATGATCTTATTGCTAGTGCTGGCTTAGGTGTCAAATGGAATGATTTTATAAGCCGCAGAACCCTTAAGCATCCCTTCATATGATACGTAGCATAATTTTATAAACCCTTCTTTTACTATTGCAATGTTTGCTCCTATGCATCTTTTTATGTTTGTCTTATTGCTATCGTATGATTTTATAAACCGTTGAGCATGCCTTCATATGATATGCATCATATCAACATGCATAATTTTATAAACTCCTTTTTTTTCCTATCGCAATGTTTGCTTGTATGCCTATCCTTATGTCTGTTTTATTGTTATTGCTAATCTAGCTACCAAACCGTATGATGTTATAAGCCGTTGAGCGTGTGACCCAATTATTTCTACATCAACCCTCTCAAATCTAAGAACCCAAAGCCGTATTGCTGGCATGTATAGAAAATGCTACGGCATATTTATTTAGTATTAAGTTATTTATACTGTCATAATTGGTAAGGGAGCAAAACGCTTCCTTACAACTTGATCACAATTTCTGATCCATTAAAGGCTATCAAAAGTGTCACTTAATACAAGGGCTTTTCCCAACGCTGAAATTAGCGTTGAATCCACATAAGTTATGAACTTTACAGTAAATTTGCCTCTGCCGTTGTCGGCTGCCATGATTAACAAATTTGGGTTTACTCGCATCTAGATTGTGGATTGGTTCTTTGGAAGGGGGGTGCACCATTGCAAGCGGCTTGTATGCTTATTTATGTATTGTGAGCACCCAAAGTCGTCCCTCGTTTTGGTCTCACGGTTTGTCCGTCTCTGGTGGGAAAGAGAGAGTGCTAGCTTAAGTCAGAGGTATAAGATACAGAATAAGATAGAGAATAAGATAGAATAGGAATAGAGTAAGAAGAGGGATGGGATAGGAATAGATTAAGACTAGGAATAGAATAGGAATAGATTAGGACAAGGAATAGAATAGGAATAGATTAAGAATAGCTTAAGAATAGGGTAGGTAGAATAAGTTAGTTAGTAAGTGAAAAGAGGAGTTTAGGCTCTCGGAGGAGTCGGTCGCGAGCGGCGACGACTCGAATTATTATTTGAATTAACTTGAAATGTATAAAAGAAAGTAGAAGAATAAAATACCGTCACACAAATATATATTTCTTGTGTTTTCGTGGGCCGCTGAGCTACCACAGCCCTAGAGATATGGGCCGTATAGGCACAGTACATATGAATCTTAAATTTGTATTTTAATTTTATTTGCAATTTGTGGTAATTATGTCTGCTATTCCAGTACTTTATTAAGTACTATTAAGTCGATTACTCTAGTAGTTACCTATCCCTAACTCTTAATAAGTATATACGCTTGAGAGTTACTGTAATTCCTAACAAGTATGAGATAAGCTCTCATAGTTAATGGACAGTTGAAATGTAGTAGTTGAGTTTTTTCTACTGGTTAAATACATGAACAAATAAACAAATTAAAAGTCAAGACGTTTTTCTATTGGCAGAAAATGGTTAAGCAAGTCTTACAACAACATTTCTCTACATGCGATACCTGAACGCAAACGTAAGCACCGAATCAAGTTTTAAGGCTCTTGATAGGTCAAACGACAATTTATATTCGAACTTTCCGGAGATCTCGATTTATTAGACTCGTATCCGAGATATTCTTCTTGTCATGTTGATACTATTATTCTTCTCCATAATTTTTAAATATCACTTTCTCCATATCTATTAATGCCCATAATATTGCTGAATACTTAGAAATAGACTCTAATAGTGTTTTACATTTTTGGAGTCTCCGGCTCTACTACGACTGGCAATAGAGCTCAATTTAAGCAATGCTTGCTCAAATTCTTATTAGAAAATTACGGTGTTCATCACAACTTTATTTCTTTTTATTTCCTAATGCTAATGCTAGTGAAAGGATAAATCGTTCTGTTTGACCAGCCATTAGAACCCGCTCTCTCAGCGGGTTTGGGATAAGAGACTTTCCTTATTAGTTGTGCCATGAGGACTGGTATTCAAGCCAGGATAGGTTTTTAACGGTACTTTATTTTGTTTGGGCAAAAATCGATCAGAAAAAAAAACAAGCAAAAATATTAGTAAAACATCCACTTCATATCCTCCGTCCTACAATATGCGCTCATGTCTAGTATTCCTGCAGGTTGAACAAGCCGTGCTTAGAGCAAATTTCCTCCAAAGCCACTTAGTGGATCACTACAATACTAAATTAGTCAATCAATACGAAAAAGCAAAAGTCGAAACTAAGCATGGGTCATGTTACTATTAATTTTCAACTCATACAGACACAAATTTAGTATGCTAAAAGTCTGTTTGCTTAATCACGTTAACGCTACTTGCTGTTTTCTAGTGAGGCTTGCCGCAATGGATAGTATAATAAATGGCTTCTACGAAGATACTATTTTTGGCAAGCCGCGAATGCACATGTGTCATGATGCGGATTATGGTAAGTCCCAAGACTTTCATCCATCTGAAGTGGGTAGTCTGTTGCTGGGATTGTAGCTTTTCGTATGTTAATACCGGATAGGTGTTGTGTTCTGTTTCAAAATATTTACTTATGCGCGCGGTAAACCTGTTCGGCTCATCGGAATGGGGTAGGTGCAGATTACTAATTTGAAAAAAATATACCTACGAAATTAAAGAAAAATCATTTGTCAAATTTTGATGAATTGATTAAAGAACAATATAAAATAGAAAGTTTTGTAATATATTTTAAATATATTTTAAAAGAGACCTGTTTTGTGAATTTGCTAATTTAAAAGCTACAACAAAATTTCAGAAAAAAAGGGAAAAAAAGGTAAACTATTTTTTGTCTTAATTAAATTTAAATTAAATTAAACTGTAGAAAGAGAAAACTAAATTCAAAAGGCTTACTAATGACGATCCCACGATGAATGTGCAACCTCGGAAAACTATCATGGACCAAAACAACAATACAAAAAAAAGATTACTTATAGAGAAATTGAGTGATTGATCTATCTATTTTTTTAGTAACGAAAGTCTGGTTGATTACAGACCCATCTGTTTCATCTCAGTTTTTATGAGGACTACAAATTCAATGATGAAGGATAGGTTCTTGCTTTCTCAACACCCTTAATCTCTTACCTGATCATTCTTTTGCGTACCAAAAATACAGCTCTACCAACATATGCATAAAGGAAGAGACGTTATTATAATCGCTTGACATGACTGTGTTGATTTAGGCGAAATTCCTAGAGAGTTTGAAATACCGCTTTATCAGAGATAATGGATTTTCAATTTTTTTTCAATTCTCATCCTACTTATGGGTTCTGACATGGTCGAGGTTCATGGGAGACTCCCATAAGTCAGCTGTGTTACCCAATTTGCATTCAAATTGCAAATCATTTATCGACTCGAAAGTAGAATTTTCCGCCTCGACCACTTCCCGACTGTGTTACCAAAAGATTACAGAGATTTCTTAGAACCATATGTAACGAACTGCCTATCTCTGTGTGGCATTTACTTCTGACAGCTAAAGAGATTTTGAAAGTAAAATTTATCAGACCATTTTTTTTCAGGTGATCGTCTCCAGGGAATGCGAAGTATTCAGCAACTATCCCAGTTGCTATTTCAGCAACTACCCCAGTTGCTTATAAAAATTTTTTTCTGAAGCTACCAAAAGATTCGTGATTTTTTTTGACGCCGGCTCGACCCTGGCCATTACCGAAAATAGATCTTCACAACATGAAATCTTCACAACTTGAAATCCATAATGTCTTAACTAACTCTGACATAGATGGATGTCGTCTGGTCTGGATAGTAGGTCATTGTAGCTTTTATCTAAAAGAAAATGCTGATACTTCTTTCGAGACCTTCTTTCTGTTCCTAATTTTTCCACATAGGAGATTAGGGTGCTCAATAGACACATGTGCAACCATACATATTAAAAAATTTATTTAAAAATGATTTATAATAGTCTGCATGAAATCTTTCACGCTCGCAAAAAAATTCATCTTATGCATCTAAATGCCTTTATTAAAATTGCTAGCTTCTCTTTGTAGCTCGTCATAATAATAATAAAATCACGTGATCTGTATCATCTTTATTGCTGTTATCAACCTGAAGCTCTAAAGAAAAATTTGTGTTAAAAATTCATCACGTAACTCGATATCTAATCATTTACACTCTCCTTTGAGATATCAAAAAAAAGCTTCCTAATGACGAAGCGATCATATTTAAAAATGTCTACTTACATGAAAGAGAGCTACTGAGCAGCGCGTGTAATTTTACACGATCTGTTTCAACACCTGTGGCAACATGGTAGTTACCATCGCCGTAGAAGAAGGAAGTTGGCATGATTTTATTGTAGTCGTATTAGGTTCTGCTGAAGCGCCAACATCTGCTGCGCTTGTGTCAGTTGTCGTAGACCTTCTCTCCAGTGCCTTCTCTCAAATGCGGGATAATTTCATGTAAGTCTTTGTCCAATTCAATGGTCTTGCAGCCAGCTACCGCCGAGTCGTCTCTATCCACGGGCCACGTCCCCGTTTCTACACAAGTGGCAATATGATACAGACGACGTTCCAAAGAGAAATCTTTGAACCATCGTACAACGCACGTTTACAGTTTAAAAGTCAAGTTTTTGCTTAGCTGAAACTGGTTGTATAACCTCTAAATAGGTCTAACGCTTCATCGTTTAGTGAACTTATATTATCCTCCTCTGGTTTTTCCTGTACTATATTCTCATTGACACCATTTTGCCTTTCCTCTCTATTCATTTTATTTTCTACTTTTGTTATTGTTTTGCAACTACTCTGCTGCTCACAAGATGTTTTCATTTGTACTACTTGTCCGCATAGATCTTCTATCGATTTTTCAGTTTCAGAATTTTCTTCAACATATGCCATTTCAATTCCAATCTTTTTTCCTTTTAATTTCTTGAAGTCTAGAGAAGATCCAAGATCTGTATAAGATTCCATTTGTTTCGTCTGCTCTGGTTTAATTTGGTTGGGGTTTCCTTCGTCTTTTAAGACATTTTTATCATGTTCAGAAGGCCTCTTAAGATGTTGTTTTTCAATTTCAACCTTGATTGGATCATCGCTTTCCAAGTGATCGGATATTTCTTCCTCATCATTTTTATAAAAATCTTTGTAGGATTTGTCTCCCTTCTTCTAAAGCTAATTCTACCGTAGATTTCTTTTTCAATACTTTCAGCAGTTGAGATTCTTGAACTTCGTCATGAAGTTCCTTTCTGTCCATCAATTCTCCTTTAATTTCCAGAGACTCTTTCTTAATGTCAGTCTTTTGAGTTGTATAGTTCTCTATTTCGATTAAATTACTTTTAGTTAGTAGTTCATCGTCCAAAATAATAATTTTACCTTTTATCGAAGGCAATGGCACTACGTTACCCCCTAAAGGCAAATCTGTTGCAGGCGATGATTTTTGTGATGTTAAACTTATGGCATTAGCGCTTGCAATTTAATTGAACGTTGCATTTGTAACTGTTATTCGCGAATGAAACGCTTCTCCGAATCGGCAAAACTAAACGATGAGTCATTTAATGTAAATGTTTCAGACCTGTACAGGCCGTGCTTTAGTACAGCAGCTATTAACTCTTTATCATGTTTGCCTGCTTCCTACCAGTTCGGTGTATCATTATTTACCAAGCATAGTTTCGGACGCTCTTCTAATTGTGGATGCTTAATAATTTCCCTAAATTTTGAAATTAAATCCAAGCGGTCTACGATCAACTTAGCATGGTCTTCATTGATATCATCTATGATACCTTTCAGACCCTTTTCATTCTCATTAAGCTTTGCTTCTGCCTGACGTTTACATGTGGCTGCGAAGTCCTTGTAATAATTACTCAGATTTTCATCACTTTTACGCTCTAAATGAGCGATCTGCTTGAATTTAGTCCAGTCTGGTGCTAGGGTTGTTGTATGAGTACTAGTCGCTAAGATAGCGGGCAAATGCAAATCCACGCCGTATCCAGTAAGTACTCGAAGAAATTCATATTCTTCACGCCGATTCCACTTTTTTGGAATGCATTGCAAGCGCTGTAATTCCCTTTCTTTAGCTGCCATTTCCAATTTACCTTTTATTTTTATTTTTATTTTAATTCTACTCGTACAATTTAAATTAATATTAAAACTTACTATAAGTAAAAATAAGAAGGAAAAATGAAAAAAAAGAAAAGAGAAAAAAAAGCATGTACACAATTAGCACAGAGCCACACCCACAACCGGCGTAGGACCAAATTGCAAATGAACCCTAAGCCATCGCAAACATGCATAAGCTTGGCAGCCGATAATAGTTAACAACAATTCATTTTCGAGTCATAATGACTTCTTACGGTTCAAAGCTAGTTCAGGTATGACATACGTAAATCACATATATTAAGCAATGTTGCTTTAATGGACTTTAAAGAGTCCGATAATGAGAATAGGTGATAGACGTCATTTAGGTTCTTGCAAACGACTCTGAGCGGGTTAAACAGCTCATAATTATATTTACATTGACTAACCTTTACCAAGGTAAAGTGCCTAGAGAAGCGGTTAGGGATATTCAAGCTAATTTCACCAAGTAATAAAGGCGGGTCAATAGCTCTATTTATTATTTTGATTACAAAGGAAACGACAAGAACAAATCTACGTTTCTCGAGAGACGGTAAGGATAACAGAAGCAACATATTTTCATAGACGGAAAAGATGCAATCGGGTCCCAACTTAAATTCCAAAGGGCAAACAACAAAAATTGCTTTTGAACAGATTCAATTGAGTCTAAATAACACCTATAGGCAGGGCTCCGCACAACGGAGGCATCCTCGAGTATAGGTCTAACCAAACACATGTACAGCCTTTTTGAAATGTAAGGGTCATCAAGCTCCTTGCACCACCTTTTTATGAAACCAAGCGCGGACCTAGGTTTGCTTAAAGAGAGCTCAATATGCAAGTTGAAACGTAACCTATGGTTAAATAGAACGCCTAAATCTGTAATCGAATCGACGTCCTCCAACTTATGCGAATCTATGAAATACTGAGTAATGAATGACTTTCTTCTTGAGAAAGAAAGTTTCTTACATTTATTTAGATTTAGTTTCAGATAACTTTTTATGTTATCCACCGGTGTTTCAGGTGCCAGTCTTGACACAAATATTGCTTTTCTGGGAGGAACTGCCGTCAAGCAAATATTATTACTAGGAACAGGAGGGTTCACGGTTGGGGAGTTTAGAGATGGGGAGAATATAGATGGGGTATCGCCCTGCAAGAGCAAAAAAAGAGAGAAAACAAAATCGTAAAAATTATCTCTTAAATTAGAGATAAATTTGACACTACTGAAGCAACGGTAAACAAACAGCAAGCCAAGAGAAAAGCTGTTATCACCAAAAACAAAAACACGAAAAAGACTTATTCTCAAGAGTACAAGCGCTGATCGCAAGAATCAAAATTAAAGTCAACGAGAAAACTTCATTAAAATTAATGTAATTCCTTCACTTTTAAACCCTTAAAACTTTTATATTAATATAAATATATAGCCTCTAAATGCGTATAAAGCAATAAGAACAATCAAAGCAACAAGAACAATCAAAACGGTATGGTCTCGCGCGCGTCAGTTGCCAAACTGAATATCATATTAAAATTGACATAAATAAGTAATACAAAATACGAAGAACAGGAAAATATAATTCTTTTAGAGTGAATCTTTGAACTGACTTCAATATCAACATTTTATATTGCGAGATAATTTGCGAATCGTGAGCCCAATAGTTTATTTTCTACGTCCTTTAGCTGACCTTAGGACCTTTAGTTGACCTGGAGGAAGTTTTAAATTAATTTTTCAGACAGACTGTAAGGTGTTACAAGTTAAAAGTAAATGGTATTGCTCGTCTGAACATCTGGCCCACAGCAGTACATTTCTCTAGTTCTTCTTTTCGTAATAAAGGAATGATTCAATTCGACTCGTGACGTATTTTCAATTCAAATTAAGTCTCACTTGTCACAAATAAGTTTTTGAAGCTGAATCGATATTTCACTGCCCCTTACTTTCAGAAGTGGAATTCATTTTTTATGAACTACATAACGGTTTTCGCGACAAGTACGAATGCAAATAAACTTTGTAAGCGTGATCGGAAAAATGATGTTCTTGTCAACCTGCCAAGTGAGGTTCACATACAAATCATCCTGTTTGAAAACGAGCAGAATATTCATCCGGATAATAACGGCCAAATAATACTTTAAGACATTCTAAATGAATATTACTTTGCATTTGCATTTTCTTTCAATAACAACTCCTCATATAAATATTGCTTAAAAATGGGCACAATTTTCTAAAGTTATGACGTGCGTCGCTTAGGAAAATTATTATTCTCAAAATTATCTTCTTATGCTCTTTGAATTTTGTTATATAATTATGGTAGTCACTCAGATTTCTATCCTCTATTTAAAATCATGCCAAAAATGTATCTAATTATTTGTTCAATATAGCACATAACAACATATATATGTTACAATTTCAAAATTTAAATTTAAAGGTAAGTTTGTAAAACGTCCTAAATACCAACGACTAAAATACCACAAAGACCATAGAAACGATAAAAAGGAAACAAATCATAGTTTCTATCTGGCTACCGTTTACATTTTTTCGCGCATACAGACTTACAAGCATATTCACTTAAATACACGGAACTGTACATGCTACTTTGCAAACGTTAGAGGTAATAAGACGTCCCTCACTTAAAAAAATGGAACTGTGTATGCTACTTTGCAAACGTTAAAAATAATAGGACGTCGTATTAAGGAACCATTAAGATAATACAAATAATGAGGATGAAAGAGCAATGACTGTTAATTAGCACTGTTACTGATAACAGAGACATTAAAAGTCCGTAATAATCTCCTAATTTGATTTTTGAAATAAATGTCATTTAATTGTCTCTAATGTTATTTGTTGAGAAATTATAAACTGGATAAGAGTATATTGAACACGGTTTTCGCATTAAGGTCTTTAGTAATATTGTCACTATTCTGCCTACAAATTTCCGCAAACTATATAATGTTACGTAAAATTTACACTTTGCAATTATTTCAATATTCCTCTCGAAAATGTAATGTGAAAATAAATGAACTACGAATTGTTGCCGTATTTCAAATATGGAACTAAAAATTTATTTAGCATTAGATCGGAGACCCTCCAAAGTATATACATTCTTAACCAGCATCAAATTCTAAATCGACTTAAGATCATGGTGCTGATGATCGGACGTGCTGCTTATGTAGACGTTGATCCGCCAAAGGGCTTAGGATGGCGATTTCCTCACTGTAGGAAACGGGACATCGATTTTTACAAACTCTTCACGGAGACGAGAACTCTGAACTGAGCAAAAATCTCTGCTGCTGTGGAAGAAGTTTGGGATAGATAAGACTAGGTTTGATGAGTGTTGTTTTATTGAGCATCTTCTTCCCCAGCTAGCAAAATTTCAACTCGTAGCGTAGCGTGTGGTACGTCACCTCTGATTTTTTCTAAATCTGATTCCTTAGTACAAATTAGTGTTTGCTGATGCAATGTCTACAAAGAAAATCAGCGTTTTTGATATCGCTGAGTCGGTCGGTAACAAAAAAGGTAGAAATAAGCCGGGAAGTCCTTCTGATTTGAGCTATGCTGAAATGGCAAGGGTATCTCCTCCCAGTGCCGTCACTCACGCTACTCAGCCGTCATCGCCTAAAACTAATAAAGTCGCACGAGTTACACAAGCAAGTGTAGTCACTCCTTTTATTTTCTTACCAACTCAAAATTCTCTAGCTTCATTTGAATTCTCTACTCCTCCTGACATTGAATTTGCTACCATTCGGGTTAAAATTGGCAATAAACACTTATATGTAACTTGCTTCTACATTGTCCCAAATGCGGATATCTCTATTTATAAGAAGAAGTTTGGCAACTCTGCGCGCGCGGTGTAGTCATCTTGATTTTTTCTGCAATTAATATTTCAATTTCTTTTTGAATTTCTTGGCTATTTAGCTTTATTGTGTCTAAATTTATAAAAAACTTTAAGAATAAAAAGATTGAATTTAAACTAAAGGGGGTATATTGTCTTTACGCGTTAATTCATTTGGTTTTTGCAATCAAAAATTGAGCGCCGGTATAAGTTTCCCTTTTTTTTTGTTTGTTTATTTTTTCTCTCTTTTTTTTGGTGTTCGCAGTTTTGTTTTTCTTTCGCTCTCTTGTTACACTGTTTACGTAACGGAGAAGTTTGGTTAAATTTGTTGACAATTGTGGTGTAGATCTTTTTGCATTTTGTTCTTTTTTTTTTCATAATCCACTTCTGTCGTTTTTGATTGGACATGGATTGTTTATGTATACCATGTAGCCCGAAAACAGGCCCTGAATCTGAACGATTCATCTCGTGTTGACTTTGTGATCGCTTTTGCCATGCAAAGTTTTCCGGTATTATCGGCCGTGCTGCTGATGCAGTCGTTGATCCCTCAAAAGGATTACGATGGTCATGTCCTGACTGTAGGAAGCAGGATATCGATTTTTACAAACTGTCCACGGAGACAAGAAATGGTTTCTCTGAATTGAGCAAAAATCTCTGCTGCTGTGGAAGAAGTTTGGGATAATTAAGACTAGATATGATGAGTGTTGTTTTATTGAGCATCTTCTTCCCCAGCTAGCAAAATTTCAACTCGTAGCGTAGCGTGTGGTACGTCACCTCTGATTTCTTCTAAATCTGATTCCTTGGTACAAGTTAGTGCTTGCTAGTGCAATCTCTACAAAGAAAATCAGCGTTTTTGATATCGCTGAGTCGGTCGGTAACGAATAAGTTACAAATAAGCCGGGAAGTCCTTCTGATTTGAGCTATGCTGAAATGGCAAGGGTATCTCCTCCCAGTGCCGTCACTCACGCTACTCAACAGTCATCGCCTAAAGCTAATAAAGAGCAAAATAAATCATCCTCTCCCTTTGGCTTTTCGGATGTGGTGGTCACCAATGTAAGCATGTCGCACAAGGTGCTCATGCAAATGTGGTTACCCCATCTATATTCTCCACAACTCAAATCTCCCCAGCCGTGAACCCTACTGTTCCTAATAGTGATAACATTTGCTTGACGGCAAAAAACTAAATGTTTCTTCAGGTTCATTATCTGTCATTTATCAATTGTTAGGAATCTAAATTAAAAAATTCGGTCTACTTTCCTAAATTCAGTGAGCACGGACTTTTCCTGTTTGGCCTTCACTGAAACTTGGTTAAAACCTGATCTTCATTCATTTCTTTGTAGTTTTTCAGAAATGATCGAGTGAATCGCATTGGTGGTGGTGTATTTATAGCCATACCTGTGTCGGTTCTGTCCAATTCAATTGAAGTTCCTACTACCCCTGATCTTGGAATTATCGCCATTCGAGCGAAAATGCCTAATAAACAGCTATTTATAACCTGCTCTTATATTCCCCCAAATTCTGATATCTCCCTTTATAAGAAACAGGCTGCCCTCATTTGTGAAGTGGTCAAGCAATCTAAACCTACTAATTTTGCCATTATGTTGGGTGACTTAAATTTGCTTCAAGTCACTTGGTGTTACAGTGATAGTTCTGGTTGTATGACTCCTACTTCAACATCTGATAGAGCTGTTGTGTTCTTTAACGAATTGTTTGATCATAATGTAGATCAATACAATCGTACCCCTAATTGTAATCGTAGACTGCTTGATCTTTGCTTTGCCAATTTCGCTGAGATTAGTGTAAACGTTGTCCACCTTTCAGTTTACTTGAGGATTCTGATCATCCTCACAATGTGTACTTCCTTTCATGAGAACCAGGATAGTTCGTTGAACTTCTCTAACGTTCCAAATTCAACTCTTTCAAATAAATATTATGATTTCCATAAAATCAATGTTTCAATGCTAAAATCACAACACAAGTATGGATAGCTTACTGTCATTGTCCTACAATATGTTAAATCTAGCTATTTCTGCATCGGTTTCGATCAAGCAGCCTTGTCCGCGATTCAGGTGTTCCCCGTGGTTTAATAAGACAATTACATATTACAAGAATAGGAAAAACAAACCTCTTAAGAAATTTTCGAAAAGTGGCTCTTCTTTAGACTATTTCGCGTACTCAGCCGCAAGACATAGATTTAATTTCCTCAACCACCAATATTATTGCAGATACCTTGAGTTCATTAAATCCTCTCTGTTGGCTAATCCTAAATACTTTTTTAAGTTTGTTAACTACAAAAGAAAAATCTCCATTAATCCCTCGCATGTTTCTTTTAATGGCTCTGAGGCCTCCGATGATATTGAAACTTCAAATCTCTTTGCTTAATACTTCCGACGAAATTTTTTGATTGTTAATGCCTGTTTAACAGTAAACCCCCATACCCGATAACTAATTCGGTTTTAATTCCTAATTCGGTCATTTCGTCTCTAAAGAATAGTTGTGCGCCTGGAGCTGATGGAATTCCATCATTTGTGCTTAAATCATGCGCTGTCGAACCACGTGGTATTATTCCAAAGATTTTCAACTAGACCTTGAATTTAGATTTTTCCTTTTGTGTTGGAAGAGTAGTCGTCTTATTCCTATTCACAATAGTGGAAGTAGACAGCTCGTTAAGAACTACAGAGGCTTTGCCAAGTTGAGTGTCTTGTCTAAGCTATTCGAAATGTGACTCAGCATTTAGCCTTTGCCATCAAATCGTATATTTCTCCACTCCACTTCAACATGGCTTTCGAAACGGAAGATCTACGATCACCAATCTGTTAGACTTTATTTGTCATGTTTTCAGAGTTTTTCCTAGTGGCTCTTGCACTGATCTCATGTATACCGATTTTAGCAAAGCCCTTGAATTGGTAAACCGTAAACTAGTTATCTTTAAACTCCAAGCCGCTGGCTTTCCTTTCTATTTAGTGAAATGGATAAGCTCTTATCTGCACAATAGATCATTCAAGGTTTTGTTTAACTTCATCACCTCGGAAGAGTTCCCCGTGATGTCTCGCATAATGTATGAAAGATGAGATTTAGGCAATAAAATATTGTTTTGTTAAAATCATAATATTTACTGGAGGAAGTTGGATTTGGCAGTTTAGAGTAGTTCAAGGGACCATCATTCCTATGATAAAAGGATATACAAATTGCTGGATGATACGGATCCAGGTAAACCAAAAGTTGACAGGAATTTAGAAACACCTCCGGGAAGCTGGCATTGTAAAAATCTAGGAGTCAGCTATTAAGAGTACGGTTGTATTGAGATAAATTACGATAACATAATTCGTTGAACAACAGAATAGCTCTATCAGATGTTGAAGTGGGAAACATGCAACCAGAACGATCGCTATAAAACCATGTGACTTGTGGCAAATTGAAGTCTCCGAACGCTATCACTATATCAGTAGATTTATACGTTTGGACCACATCACAAATAAGGGCGGCGTGTTTCTTATAAATAGTGGCATCCGCATTTGGGGGATGTAGCAGCAAGTTACGTATAATTGTTTATTGACAATTCTCGCCTAAATTGCAATAAATTCAACATCGGAAGGAGTAGGAAGTTCAATTGAATAGGACGGGACTGCAGCAGATAAGGCAATTAAAACGTCACCAACAATGCGATCCAATCGATTCCTATCGATCCTATCCCCTCGATCCCCTCGATCCTATCGATTCCTATTGAGAACCGGGAAAGAGTTGTGAAAAAGTTGCGACGGACTTCTGCAGCCAGATAGCTTTTTATGTTATTCAAAGAGGTGTAAGGCACCTGTCTTGACATTTTGCCTTTTCTGGGGGATACCGACGTGAAGCATACTTCATCCCTTCAAGGAACAATAAGATTTGTAGCTAGAGATTTTTGAGGTGGCGAGAATATAAGGGAGGTAAGCACACTTACATGTGCACCTTGCGCGACTTGCGCAGCATTATGATTAGCGGACACCCCCGAACAGCCAAGGGGAGAGGCGGATATGTTGCTTTTATTTATATTTTTTAGAGATGTACACAGAGTGGCCTAAATGGCGGCACTGGAGGCAGATACCCTTGTCACTTCAGCATAGCTAGAGCGAGAGCTTCTCACCTTATTCAGAACTTTTTTGTTAGTGGCCGACTTAACGATAGCGGAAACGCTAAAGTTCTTTGCAGGCAACGAAGGAGCACTCCCATGAGTCGACGAATCAGACTTAGGCGAAAGCGAAGATGATGTACGGCACGCTGGAGTTCGACTTGGTCTTGTACAAGCTGGGGGAGAAGTTGAGTGGTCCATATAACTACTCTCCTTAAAAAATGACTTAATTTTTTCAGAACGCTATGAATAGATACCGCAGGACCGATCAGATATAAAGAATTAATTATATTTGAAGCTTATGGGTTTTATTATTCTGCTTAGGCCTTCCCCGTTCAAGGCAAGGGCTAGGGAACCGCAGGTATCCCAACAGAACATTAATAAGAGTATTCTTTAAAAAATGAACGCTACGATAGTTGATTTAAAAGCCTTTCTTTATTTTTAGTCGCGGCATATGTATAATTCTTATAACTAAAAGAATAACAATAGCAAAAAAATAAAATCATTGAAAAATGACAATGTTATATATTTTAGCGACAAACGTAATCAAAAAAAAAAAAAAAAAAAAATAATAATAATAAATGGAAAAATGTGACTGATGCATTAACAACCTCGTCGATGAATACACTCGATGAATGTACCAAGTTAATTAGAGAATTTCGAAGTTTAATGCAAGAACCTGACTATTCTAGTCCAGCTAAGCACGCCATTGCCCAAAGACTGCTCACGAAAGAAATACTTCTGTTATCAAAGCACCGACGCCTTCAGCAATCCAAACATAATGGTGCCAAAGCAGAACTTGATTTTCCAGACACATCCATTATTTGATGACTTCCTCACTCTTCACCTGGCGTCCACGCAGCGACTACAAAGACACTAACTGTAGTAATAATTTCAGCTAAGTACGCATTTCTTTATATAAAAGATATAAATTTGAAGAAGACATATTTGAAACTACAACATTAATAATACTGCAATAACAATAGACTTACACATTCCTCGCAAAAATTTCGAAGTGACCTAAATGAAGTATAGAACGGGTTGGATTTTTGCTTTGCCCGTACTGGGTATCTTCCCATATTCATTACGAAGGGGAAGGAAGAAAAATATTAGTAAAATACCTTAGAATCGTGTTTGCAACGTTAAAGAACTTCGGACTTAATGTAAACCCCAACAAATGCATTTTTTTGAAAGAGTAACATAAACTTCTTTAGAGGCAACATATCCGTCTGAAGAAAAATTACAAAATTTATGGGTATGCCATAAGAATATATCAAATACAGGCAGGTTTACGAGTCCGACAAATGACATCGTAAACGACGCAATAAAAAAAAAACTTCAACGAAATGATGCAGCAGAAGACGAATTTAAGGGCGACGAGAAGAGTTTTTTTCAAGCGGTTTATTAATTAAACATTTTACAACGAAACAAGGCTAACTTTTATGGTCGACGCACGAAACGTAACTGTTAGGGGTATATTGGACTATTGGACTATGGCAAAGCAGAGCCAATAGTATTTTTCAATCTTTCTAATGATCAGACACATTATGGAAAAAAAGCAATTCACCACATTTACCCGTTAACTCCAAAACAAACAATATATTTAGATCATATCGCACAATTCAATAATGACATTGTTGATGATCGAGCGGTTAACTGTTTTTATGCATTGAGGTTGGCTACTCTTTATGAATACGAAAGACAACTGGTTGAGTGTTTAAAGCGCCTTTGATCTTTTGCACCTACTACAAGAATAGGGAAACAGATCAGTACCTATAATTGAATAATGTGAATTTTTTAATGGCGTATAGTGATCTCTTTATCAAAACACTGCCTAAATAGTGAGAGAAAACTTTCTAATGAATCCATTGCGTTAGTCTTTTTTATACTTGTTAACTGCTTATTGAACTGCTAAAGATGAATTTAATCTATAACATAATTGCTTAAATAGTATGTGAGCTTTGGCCTTTATTGTACATCAAACCATTTACATCTTAATGTATTGAGTATCTTATTACGAGCAAGATTTGATCTTAATTCATTAGCAGAAGGATAAAGGTTAACAAAATTAAGCATTGAGAAATAATGTTCGCATAAACATGAAAAGGGTCCATTAAATCAATTATTCGTATAAGCTACTCCTACTAAGGAATACCTTCGGGTCCAATGGAATTATTGCATTAAGGTGTATATTGGAGTTACAGTAATGTCATGAGTGTTGGTAGGCGCACGAGGGATTAATGAATCAATTAGATCTTGTGTACGAGCCCTGTTTCCACAATGATAACCACCTCACTCAGGCGAATCGGTTTACTCAAAAGTACTCATTAACTCTTTGAAGGCTGGGTTTACTTCAGACTTCATACAAAACCCACTTTGTAATATGCCGCTTAATTGAGATGAATCTTCACTTAGTTTGGGTGCCATTAAGTTAATTAGCAATATGCAACTCAATTTCAAAATTTGAAGTTTCTATTTAGCGTTAACAAGTAGGATATAAACTCGATGTACAAATAATCAAACAAAATGTAATTCGTTATAGACGTAACTTAAATTGTTGATTCATTTGAAAGCCATTGGAGTTCAAGAATATGCAAAAGGGATTAATAACAATTTACTGACACTAGATGTGTTTCGGTGAACTGTGTACCGATTTAGGAGATTGATATTCTCATATATTTTAGATCAACTGCAGCGGTTACATTAAGCGATCTTATGAAAATAGACGCACTGCATTTTGTGACGTTTGAGTCGTTGTTTAAAACAAAATTTCACCAGGGTAATGTGAATTAATAATCTAATGACGTAAATTTCCAATTACGGGCCTTTTCGCTATGATGTTTACTCTTATTCTAAAAACCTGATCTGTTTTTTATTTTCATTTACGAACACTAAATTGGTTAATTTAAATTATGTTTAAAGCAGTTTCATTAATCACCCGAAACTAACACTTGCACAGAAGCTTTATCACCTCCGTAATAAGACGAAGAGTATTGGAGTGGAAGTGGTTACACTTTCAGTGACGGCAATTATAATCTTGCTTCAGGCATCATGAAAAATCAATGTAACTATAAGAAGCTTTTAGTTAAAAACCAAATAATTTTTTTTCCAGTGCACATGAGACAAAACAAGAAAATAGGCAATGTATTTATGTATGTGGGTAGGCAATTGAAATCCTCTTTTTATCATATAATCTCAATGCAATTGGTAAGCAACATTTTTGTCCTATGGAAGCGATCCCTACAATAACGTTCTAAAATAACTACGCAGCCTAATACGGATAATTTTCTAGAAGCGCGAGCGGAGGCGGTCGAAGGAATTTCTAGCATTAATTCTTCAAAAACAATTTTCCACTGTACCTCGGAACTTTTGCGAACAGAAGTCTCTCATGGTTGCTTCGCAATGAACAATATCCAATCTCTAACCGTATCTAGTTCTCTGAGTAAGCGGGAGAATTTTTTCCCGGAAAAAAATCTTTTACTATCGTGTAAATTGAAAATGTCAAAACAATAATAAACGTGCGAAATCTAATCAATCCCATCATGAATCATCACATAGTCTGTCACGAAAAAGTAAGAGGTATCATTCGGAAATATTAAAAGTCGCTTCTAAAACACCAAGTTTAAATGCCCAAGAAACTCAAACTAATCCCATGCCGGAAAAGCTATCCTCTCTCTCAGGAAACAGGCAGTTTGCACAAGTTGGATTACTACTAATTTAAGTATAGCATATGGGCAGCGATGATCAAGTATTACAACTTCCGTTCCTGGCTCAAGGGACCCAACTTGGCAACGCTTACTTCCAGGTATCATCTTTCAGGTATTGGAAGTCATACACAGTCATTCACTGGAAAACCTAGAGAGGAATGAATCATATATAATTTCATTACGAAAATTTCTCTACCACCAATTTTATAAGTACAAAAGTATGGTAATATATAAATACATCATATATTAAATGGCTTTAGGTATCTACAAAAACTTTCAAGGTATGAATGGTTGGCAATTCTACCGTATGTAACTAAGCAATTTTTGCTCAGCTACTTAAGGAAGAGTATTTTTCTAGTCGTTTATTTACCTGTGCAACGTAATTCACTCCAAATTCACTGATTTCTTGAAAGTTCTTTATTGATGTCTATAACTTGCATTTTTTTCTGTTTTGCGCTTCGAGTCTGATAATTGCCTATAAAAGCGTCGCATTGCAGAGCTTCCGCTTCCTATTTTGTTTGCTTTTGGTGTGGTGATCTGTAGAGCCCTACTTGGCAGTATTTGAGAATGACTTGCTATTTATACATTAAGGGGCTAAAGAAGATGCAACTAACTGTTCCCTGTGAGCAATGAGGCATACTTACCACAGTAGCTTTATCCGACAGTCACACGAAACTTTAACAAGGTTTCAGAAGGTTTTTGATAGCGTTGACGAGAAAATTAAGAATGTACGAATCAAACACGAGGAGAAGTAGTACCTCACACATTAATGGCTTGCAAACGGCTATGAAAGTGATGAAAGTTAAGCCGAAAACTGATGAAAAACGCAATCCTTGGAAATAAAGTATAACCGGTATTCTCGATATTATGGTCGCATTGACATTATCATATCAGATTTGCAGGCTCAACTTTTGAATCTGCCGGTGTACGTAAGTAAAATGGAGGATTGCCTTACGGTACACATCTCGAAAGTGGACATTAACTATTGCAATTACCGAAATAATAAAAATGGCATCATGGTGAAATTTCATAGCAAGGTTGTGAAGGATGTATTTGTTAATAATGCATCCTTGCGTTGTAGGAAATGTGAAGTTCACTCACGAAGAAGTTGTTTGACGTTGAGGAGGTTTTGACGTAGCTTTTGGACACTTCCTTGCATGTTTTGACGAAAGAGAAAGAAAAAAAAGAAAGGAAACAAAAGATGAAAGTCGGGTCACGTGAAGCTAAAGAAATTTGAGAAAAAGTATTAAAAAAATTTATAGACGTTTAAACATCGAAAAAAGAAAAAACATTCTTGAAAGTGAATTTCTAGATATCTGCTAATTCAAATGAAATAAAATTTTCTTAAGAAGCGTTAAAAATACAAAATAAGATAGACAAAATGTATCTCATGAATTGGGGAATTCGTATAAAAAAGAAGAAAAGACAGACACGAAATAGATTGAGTGAATGATGTATGCTAAGAAATCACATATATGTGAAAATTGCGATGAGTTGGAAGATTGTAGTCGTATTGTGTGAACTTTAAAAAATAGCATAGAATGTACATAATAATGTGTAAAATATCTAAGGTTATTGAGACAAGAACTTCGTGACGTAAAAATATGGAAGACTAATAGAATTACATAAATTTTGCATTTAGCTGCAACTAATGAACAAAATCGTAATATCAGAAAAATGAGAAACTTGATAAGCTAGCGTAAAAGTTAAATATTTATTACGTTTATGGTAATGGGAAAAGTTCATGTGAATATTTGTCGATTAACCAAACTATTTTTGGTGTATTAAGCAAGTTGTTTAATAAAACATAAGTAATGTCAATTGCAATTTGAAATACGAAAATAAACGTTTTTAAAAGAAATAAACGAGATTAGGTAGCTCAGAGGAATTCTAAGATATTGTAAATTATAGTACACGTAGGAATTTCAGGAAAACATTTGATTGTGTGCTTATTTGCGAATTTTATTCATTTTTTTTGTGAGATACGCATGATCATTGCTTACAAATAGAAAACAAAAACTGTAAAACTAGGAACTGCCATCTTCCTGGCTCGATATAAAATTTCAAGTGTAAAGTGTCGTAAATACTACTTAATTAAGTCAACGCCATCTCCATTTTCAACATTGGGAGCGGTTTCCAACATCATTATATGAAGATGCACTTGACCATCATCTCACGAGTTCGTTCGTTTGCACTCATAATTTTTATATGATTGCCTATGTTAGTAAAGTCATATATTTTATTATACATATATTTCTCTTATTATACTTTTTCTATATGTATAATTATGTGTAAATAATGAGTATATCCTATAAAATGTTGAAAAATTGTTGTGAATACAAATGAAATTATCTTTTTTTTTTTTATTAAACCAAAGATAAAAAAAAATGCTTCGTATGTATTAAAAAAAGAAAAGAAAATAGAAAAAAATGTGTTCAATTTTTTTTTGTGGTGAGAGGAAAGTCGTTTAGGTGTCTTCGGACCCAACTTTGGGGCTTCGCACAATCAGTAGCCGAAGGAGACAATTGGACACTAGACACTAGAATCTAGAAACGACCGACCAGTGCGTATATGTGGAAGACTTGCCCTCTATTTCCTGTCTAAATTGCACTTTAGGGTACTTTTTCTAGTATGGAGGAGTGGATCTCTGAATCTTATTTCGTTAAGCTGAGTCTTTAGAATAATAAATTGGTGTCTATTTGTCCAAAGGAGATATGCGTGCTTTCGAAAGAATGCGTAGTTGACTGCTTGTCGTGTATCGTAATAATTGGAGATTTTAATTGTGTTTTAGTTGATCCGGTTAAAACCTTTCTGTTGCAGACATAATTGTTTACCGATTAATATAAATATTTAGCTACAATCCATATTTATCCACTTATCGATTAATTTCTCATAAATGAGAATCACATTTCTGGACATGCATCATGTGGGATTACCACTTTTGGTCAACGTCGTCAGAGTTGGTCACAAAGTATGTTATAAAACTTTAAAACGGCCAATATTAACGCAGTCATTTGATGTTGACAAGGAGTAGATTTTAATACGATATATTTTTCATTTTGCGTGGACTGCGAACTTAACTTTGTAATTAGCATACTCCACAACAGTTTACATCTTATTCCCGATTTTAAGTATTCGGCTGGTACTCTTAACATCTTGTATGTACATTCGCTTAACATGTTGTATGTAAGCTACGCTATTGGGTGGCGAAATGATCTTGGAGATTTGGTTTATAAGCACTAGGCCGTTTTTTCGTATGCAGATGATATCTTTCTGCTTTATAGAGATAAAGCAAATAATTTGCATTCATTCCAAGACAATATTAACGATTTTTTAGCAATTCCATTTTCCAATTTACCCGCCTTTCAAGGTTTAACATACCAGCGCGTATGTTAAAGTTCCCTCCCTCGCTCATGATAAAGTTCTCCTTTTCCGATTATCTAAAATTCAGATTGCTTATCTACCTCTACAAAATCATTTAAGGTCGATCCCCAAGCCTTTTAGTTGAACGACTGCATTTCTCTCGATCGAATAGAAACCCTTTCATATTAATACCACGTTAATTTAACTCATCAGCCTTACCACTATGTCTGAAATCCTTCGATGAGTCTTTGAGTACGTTTAGAAGAAAATTGACTGCACTGCTAAACTCGTAATGAACATTTTGTTGCTGGTAAGAATTGATGATTACTGAGTTTATGGAAAACATTACATTAGTAGCCATCTAGCCGACTTGTATACTCACTCTTGTCTGTTCGAAAGAATCGATGCTTATGCTCTTCTTTAATTTTTACATTAAATTGATTGACTTTTGTAATTCTCTTAATTCTGTGTCTATTACTTCTGCGATTGCACGATTTTTAGATTAACCAGTCCATTTTGATTCTGTTCATTGGCCGTATTGTATATTGTATATTGTTCTACATACCGCATTGTACCATTATCTAATTATTCCTACATATGTCCTTGTTACCTTTTACGTTTTTAAAATGTTTCCTTCCCTTAAAGAGGAAAAGGAAAAGAAAAAAAAGAGATTTAATTGTTTTGTTCAATACACAATAAAATTTTTCCTATAATATTTTTCTTGTAATGGAAATATCAAAAACCATTATAATTTTCTTTATGCTGATAAAGTAGCTTAGGAGTTGTCGGACATAACTTAGGGGCATCCCACTGAAAATCATCGATGGAGGCCTAACGCACGGCAGGGTAAATAGTGGCTCGGGCGTAAGATCAGCCCATCCGTTGGTCCTTATATGGATGCATCCATGGTGCATCTGTTGAATAAAATTTGAAACTTCCCCATTTCTCCCAAACTAGTTAGCTCATCAATGACAAGTACGGTCATTCTTCACCGCGTTCAGATTGACCTAAGCAACCAATGTATAAATTGGATTAATGACACCGAACGACGACGAAAGTGGGGCACTTATCATTAGATTGCAGGTATTTTCGAATGTTACAATATGTAAAAGTTGCGCTCAGCGTGAACTGTAGCACGCTACAATAAAATTCATGTCAATCAAATAGTGTGTAGATTTTTTCGTTCCATCTATTTCGCCTTTTGCGTCTTCAACGTTTTCAGGCCATATCATTCAAAAACAACCATATATGTGAGCTGCGTTCGAGATTCGCAGATCCTAATTGTTTGTAATCCAATCAAATTGATGTTTGAACGAAAATTTAGATTGCATAATACTAGAAAGTTTAAGGAAAAATCTTTTGTTGTCTCAAAATGCTAATTATGCATGCAGCAATCAGCAGTCCCGTATATTATGTTTTTACTCAAGCATGGGCAAACATGTTTCAATCATTTACGGAGGCTAGACCGTTGAAAGGTCGGCCAAGCCTCTGACTGACTGGCTCAAACCCTGCTCAACTAATGGAAAGGTTTAGTCCCAATCCGAATCCTATGAACTAAAGCCAACAATTGTTTTTCAAGTGGCAAATATTGATAAAAATAAACAGAGGTGCCTATGGTAGTCAAGACACCAACTTATTGTTGTGTATGCTGCGAGCTTTTTTACACAAATATTTTTGAATATTCATAAATTTAGAATTACACTTGTAGGATTGAAAACGAGAACAAACGAGTTATTTAAAGATTGCGCGACTTTGTAATATATTTTTTTTTCGAGGGTATTAAAATTAATATTGTTACGGAAATCCCAGATCCAGTTTATTTCAACTAAATGATTTTCTCAAAAAAAATAAAATCCCTAGTGCAAAAAAACCTAAGTGCACAATTGCGGCGCATCATGCAGCTGCCGGCCGAGAAAAACGATTAGCGGAAAACCAGGTTAACGGGCTAAAAATTAAGCCATGAACAGTAATATGCTTGTAAAAATGTATATGAATGACTATTTGCGGAAGGCAGGGTCAGTCGGACAAACACATTTCAGTCGAAAACGAATATTAGAATTGAGAAGTCGAGAGTATGGTCGAAGTAAAATGTAAGTAATCCTACCCTTAAATAAATTGATTGTAAATAAACAATTGATCGTAAAAAAATAAACAATCAAGGGTATTTCTATTCAAAAGAATATCCACGATCTAGTGATACCAACTGCATCCTAAAAAGAATTTCGTAACACTACTATTAGTGAATAAAACTAAAAAATTAATATTTTGTTCGACGTGACAATCTATTTTATTGTCAATAAAAACGCAATATCTTACTCCAGCCGCAGATATGCAAATTTTTGATTTCCCAACACTTTATCTGGTGTCCCCCTTACTCTATTGTTTACCAACGTATCCCACTATGTTAAACGTAGATTAGTTTCTACAAATTACGTTTTTCCAAAAATTTATATCATCATTTTTGTGGAGCTTTATAAACTCAAGGCGTTTTCTCATATTAATTTTGATATAAGTGGTTTTTTTCTTAGAACGCGACAATGAAAATCGTTAAACATTTCGAACGGTTTCGTGATGACGCTAATGTGCTTATATTTTTTTATATTGATCACTTTCCTAAAGTCCTAGGTAATTTCTTTGCTTTTTTGTATATTTTGTGACATTTTAACGAAAAGAAATAAAGAAACTCACTGTAACTGGTAAATTATTATTTAAATGTACGAAAACAAGTGGAAAAACAAAGTACCCTCAACTAAAGATGTATTTTTTCGATACTTCGAGTGGTGTATTCCAATGTATGTAATCTTGAATTGCTATTTAATATAAATTCCCGTGTTTTGTTTTTAATTTTTCGTATTATATGGACACTTTATCGGGCTTTATACCTGGCGTAGGGCAACGGTGCTCTAATTCAGATTACAGATTTGGAAATTCAAAATTCAAAATAAATTATTAGAAATGGTACTAAGGCATTTTCTATTAAAAGTTGTGTAACAAATGTTGATGCAACAAAGGTTTTCAAATTAAAAAAAAATTCTTATCAAACTTTCACTTATTAAACATATAACTCTTTTAACTTAATTTTACGTAAACCCTAAGATGTAATTTATTTTACAATCCATTCCGTTATATTTAGCTTCCATCAGAGGTCATATACCTTGTATGAATTTTAATACTTCTATTTTATTTCTTTATATTATAAGCAAGTAGTAGCAGTAGGAGATATTCAACCGTATCCGAGAAAAGAGAATTTCGTAACAATATTTTCTTTGCTACAACCACAGAACTTAATAATGGTTAAAAAACGCACGCATGTTAAAAGCAGCTCGTGCAGCGTATGTAAAAAAAAAAGAGATAGGCTATAACTGTCCTAAAACTAACTTAATGCTGAATGAAAAACTAAATACTAACCTTATGTTTAGAGGAATCATGAATATCGCATAGCGGTAATCGATAGTTTTCACGGATTAACGCAGAACATGTAAAATCTTTAAACACAAGTATATCATCGACTCCTACAGGTATATCAAGAAAGTAGTAAGAGTAAAACCTTAGCCTGATGCCTATCCAGAGAAAGAAAAATCTCAGAACGGGTGTCCCGCAAAATAACATAAATGGCATGCAAAATGGACGTCGTAGTTTCAACTTTTAGAACAAGTTGACGTTTTTAACCTTGCCAAATCGCAGCACAAAATAGGTATCATCAACCGATACGTGCATTACCCGTCGTCTGTCTTTTCTGCACTTACCCTTATTTAATTGCTACGGCTTAACCCTAATTTAATCACGCGCGAATTCCTACTCAGCATTTGGTTTCTGCTATTAAATATTATATTTTTCCTTTCCAGCATGGCTTTCGGAAAGAAAGATCTACTGTCACGAATCTCTTAGAGTTTACATGCCGTGTCTCCAAAGCTTTTATAGTGGCTCTCGCAGGGATGTCGTATATACTGATTTTAGTAAAGCGTTTGAATTAGTTAGGCATAAACTTTTATCTAGAAAATGCAGAAGGCTTTTTTTTAAGAAGGAAGTCATTCAATATTGAGTATTTCATTAGCTCACACAAGTTGAAAAACGGTGATTCGTTCATCGATTCAGGGGTTCTCTTCGAACCAAAAATGCGTTATATATTGCCACGTGGACCCTTCGAAGCTTATATGAAGCAGGAAAATTTCACAATACAGCCCAGGAAATGAAACACCCAAACATTGCCGTGTTTGGCGTTGGGTCACCAGCCCAATACTGGGTAATTTCTACGTATTCTAAGACGTTGGTATTATTATTTATAACAGAAATGAAAAATTCATTGAACAATTCGTCGTAGAGAAAATTGAAACATTTTACTCAGAACTTATAGAAATGCTGAGACTAAAGGAGAAACATCATCTAATAATAAAAGATTTGTGAAGAATTTGTACCTAAAATTGTTGGCAATTTTGTATTAGGAGAAAGGAATGAGTGCGGTAATCACTTAGGCCAACTATGCTTAGAACATGGTCTCAAAATTTGTAGCACCTGTTTTCAACACCCTCCTCGCTGTTTATACACGTGGAAATCCGCACAGGAAACCAGTCAAAATGTCATCCGAAATCAAATAGATTACATTTCGATAAATAAAAGATTCGGAATATTTGTTAAAAAAGCTAATATCTTCCCAGCACCAGATGTGTCAGATCATAATCTTCTAATGGCAAAGATTAAATTAAAGCTGGCGTCAGCTATAAAATTCACTGCTTCGGGGCAAATTAATGTCGAAAAACTAAAAGAATATAAAACCAAAATTAGTCTAGCATCTGAAATAAACGAAAGGCAACATTCAAGCAATTACAATGCAGATAAACACAGCGGATAGAAAAGTATAACTGAAATCCTGAGAAATGTAGTTGAAACTAAACTTTGTTTTAAACAGAATAAGTCGAAAAATCAAAGGAGATAATACCGTATTGCTAAGGAACATGAATACAATTGAATACAACGATTAAAACAAATAAAACTACGAAAAGCAAGGCGTGTAGAGGAGCAGTGTGTGGAAATAGAACGGGGCCAACTATTGCATGGGAACTTAAAGTAAGGAATCTTGTGGGCTGCAATTAAAAACATTGCCAGCCGTTTTGATGGATAACGGTGACGAAATAGTGTAACATTTGGTTTTGTTCGGAACATTGGTAGCAAATGCAGCTCTGTGGAACATTGGATTTTTAACTTCAATGACAGAAAAAAGTGACGAGAACACGGTAATTGACAGGAAGAAGAAGAAAAATTAAAAAGAACGAGATTAAACAAAGAAGTAAATTTATGGTGCGAAATTGAAGAATATTGTTCAAGATTGATAAATATTTTTAAGGAGTATAGAACAATTTGAAAGTTATTTAACAAAAATGAAACTGAAATTACTTATATCATTGCGTTAATATATTCTTGTGCTGATAAATTCGGGAATAGTTTTAAAAAAAATTGAGTAAACATACACCTACGCTTAAAAAAATATGCTAATCGAGAAGCGACTTAGAATACGAATGGATTTGTTAGCAATGTTATGCAAACATTGTGCAAACAAAATTTTCTCAATTAGTTAAATAATTATGCGTAGTTATAGCCATAAGTTTGTATATTTCTAAAATAAAGAAATTACGAGTTAAAAAAGAACAAATAAGAAATCGAGATAGTTATCCTAAGAAGGTATCGGTGATACGACTTTTATTAATACGAAGAAAGATACAAATTCATTTAAAAGCGGCTAATTCGTCTCTTTTGAGTTAATGCAGAGACGTTGATATTGTTTTTGCTATTGAGAGTAATGTGAATCTAAATATATACATATGTAATAATGTGTTTTTTGTGTGAGATGAAAGCAGGTTAGCGGATCATCCGAACAAACTTCGGTATCTTCCATTAGAAATCATGGGCCGAAGGAGACCGTATGTAGGGTAGGGTACAGAATGGCCTGGAACCTATTATCTGACTGTTCAGTAAATAGGTTTCATCTGTCCCGTTGTTCATATGAAAGTAAAGCTCGTGTATTTCTTTTAGATATAACCATCTGTCCGTGGGACAAAATTTTAAAATTCCTCACATCTTCCGAGTTAACTAACCCCGCAACCTATGCCCGTCTCTATAAATCCGATCCTCTCTCGCTCTTCAAGCGGAACTTACGCGTAGTCCTAAAAATAATAAAGTCAGTAGCTCGATAGTTAGCCCACCAGTGAGGATATTACAAACACATCTACATATAAACGAAAAAAGAGATGATACTAAATCTGTAGATTTTACAGATGATGATTAACAGTGTACGCGACGGCTCGTTATGAAAGATGAAATAGGAAAAGCTATGAAAGATGCCAAAAGCAAGAAGGCCATGAGTAACGATGAAATACCGATAGAGATTATCAAACTGATGAATGATGATAATATAGATATCCTGCATAAATTATATAATGAGATCTACGGCGCAGGCATATATCCCGATGTCTGGTTAGAACCATCATTCATCACAATTGCAAAGAAAAGCCATGCCAGAAGGTGTCAGGATTATAGAACGATAGCCCAAATGAATAATTTTCTAACAATATTTCTAACAATAACTCAGTAAAGCTTTATGGTAAATGTGAATCATCACTTGGCCGCACACAGTTTGGTTTCCGGAAAAACATGGCCACCAGAGCAATTTTATGCATTCAGATTCTAGTCTAAAACCGTAATAATTTGGACCCTTTTATTATTAACGCGTACTCTGAGGTAATCTTCTAACAACCGCAGCAGACAGTAAGGCTAACGAGCAATTTATGAATAACATCCAATATGTGGACAATGTAACTTTCCCATCAGGACCTGCAGACGATGGTTCAAACCACAAATGGTCGAAGTGACAACTTTTGGTTAAACCTAAATATCAGCAAAACAAAATTTATAATTGTAAGTCGAGCGAAAACCCCACATGGAAATGCCACTCTATCAATTAATAATAAAAATGTATTATTATTCTAATATTACTATTAATGTAGCCAGAGAAATAAATTCTAATACTAAATTCTCAAAGCACCAGTATATCTAAGGCTGCCGACTTTATTAAATATTTTACCGAACTTGAGACTCGAACCCACCACCATAAAGTTGCCAGTCGAGATTTATTGCCTTCGTCCACTAGACAAAATCCAAATGTAGAAAAGGTTTCCAAGTTTCTATAACTTGGATCCATATTATACGAAGACTGAGGTAGCGACAGAGAAACAAAAAAAAAATATACAATCATAGCGATCATCGTACACGAAATATCAGAAAATTCTAGCAAACCGGGAAATTAGCTTATCCCTTCGCCTTTGTTTCATGAAATGCTTTGTATGGTCGATCGAAACTGTCTCTCTAGAATCTTCCAGGAAGACTGTTGTAAAATTAGCTTTTCTGATTCCCTAGGCCTATCACCAAATAAAGCCTTGCGTAGATCTTTCGGAACGACCGATATCTCGAGTTGTCGATTTGAAAGCAAAATAACGTGGCTTCTATAAGGGAGTATGAAGATTATGGACACATGAGCGTAATGAAGGGGCCTAAGTTGAGGGAGACTCATTACTGCATCCGTAACATTGGTGTTTTAAGTCCCACTTCAACAAAGTTCATAGTTAGTTACTAGACGCCTGTAACTCCATTTCTTGCTGCACGTTGAATGCATTACTGGACTGGTGAAAACGCTGACGAATCCGCAACTGGCGCAATAGCAATTGAATCATTCTATATACACTATTTTCTCGGTGGCGCTGAAACTATGGAAGAATTAGCAAAACTCAACCATCGGTGACCGAATCAATAAAAAGGGGGTGTGAGTTTGAGTTACATATTGGTTGGGACGAATCTTTCCCACATGATTTACACACAGCTTGTTATTTCTCTTCAATGGTTTTCAGTATTTGATACTTCTATAAATTCCTCGCTTTTGTTGAGTTCCTGTATCGAAATCGCTTCAGTTTGGGTTTCGCAACTCATCAATTCATACATGCGGCTTTTGCCCCCATATTAGAGCAAAAGTCAAGTCATGTAAAACAAATTCACGACTATACTTCGCTAAATAAAGGGTGGCTCCCACAAAAACAAAATAATTGCCGAATTTGATGCTATATGGAGTTTAACTTCTCGCTAGATTATATTCTAAGATGTGGAATTAATTGCGAATTCTAACCCAGTCCGTTCATATATGAACTTGTTCGCAAATTTTTCTAACCTTGTTTGAACAACATTCTTCAACACCATTTGTATTTGTTGGTAACAGAGTCCCGAATATACAAGCACTCACTAATGGTTGCAACTGGCGACATGTTCTATTGCATTTGGTCCTAATTTCCTTGTTCCAAATGCTGTCTCCTGGCCTCAAAGAAGATGTGACGAAAAAGACCAAAGTGAGGTTGATAAAGACAAACGGAAAACTGCGTTAATCGTAGAAATATCTTTCAGCTCGTTTATGAGAACGGTTCGAAATATCATTTGGATATTTAAAATTTGTCATATACTTTCATGTAAATCTGATAACTTTGACTCTTATCCTTTGCAGACGCAAGAATCAGAATACATCTTGCTTGCAATAGTATGGAATACACAACGACAACATTTTAAGGGTGACAGTTGCAGCCAAAAGCAGAGATCACCAAGGTTCATTAGAGGCCTCAACCTTTTCATCGATACTTCACACGGATGACCAACTTGTGAAGGGTCAGTCGCAACGTTGTCAAATTTTGCCCACAATGCACACGCTGTCGACCAAAACTACTTCAACAATTGATGCCAAATATGTCTGCAAATCGACTTGATTTACCTGGTGTAGATATGCCGTTGACTTTTGTAGTCCTCTAAACATTTATCTCCGCATACGAGGCAAAATTGCATTCAAAACTCATATCTCTGTTTTCGTTTGTCTCGAAGCGCAGACGGTACATATCGTAGCCGTTTCCAACTTATCAACCGATTCCTTCATCGCTGTTTTAAAAATAAGAGAATAAGAAGAATTTTGTTCCTAAAGTTATCAAGGTTATCATAGTCCGACCGATTTACAACCTGCCAGTGTTAGCGAATTGAAAGTGACCTTTTAATAGGGCCGGTATGTTAAGTCAGCGTATGACAAAAACCACTATCTTTGCATTGTCGTTGTATGTTCTATTCTAATTCTCAATTTTCCCTGTATTGATAAAATAAGAGGCGCACCGAAACAAATATCCATAATTTTTATTTGTTTGCTTACCAATTACAAGTTTGTCTTCACCGGTAACCATACCGATCGTAAAGGTAATTGGTCTGTCCATCCGAATCGTCCGATCATCTCCTGAACGTAAGTGTGCTATAAAGATGTGTAAAATATCTTCTCTTTTGTATTCGTATTTTGCACTTCACTATAATGATACAGATCCTCTCTCGTATAAAGACTTTGCAGTTTCTATATTTATAAAATATATTGTATTATAACCTATAATTCTAGTTGCTTTCTTGTTTGTGCGTATATATTTTTTTGCTATGTTTGTAAACATATGTATTTTTATAATGAAATATTTGCCTTTCTGCAAACATATGCTTATCAATATTATAATCATACACGATCGTTTCCTTGATAAACATGTTAAACTTCTCGTTATAAGTATGTTTGAATTTTGTATAAGACAGCATAGGCATATATTACTATATACTTAGCTGTAAGCTGTATTCGTAGTTTCGATACATGAGTGATAATAAATTTCAATTACAAGCGATAAATATTCCAATACATACATAAGATAACATTGATATAACACATACATAACGTAGCATTGAGGTATTCTAACAAAATATGTATTATAATACTTATAAAATGCGTTCCAGCCTGTAAAGGCCCATGCAGAGCAATATCATGACGGAACAGCGATGCTGACCGCGACTATGAGAGAGTGTGACACAATACGCTCGGCCTTTCATTTCTGTTGCAGTAGCCAAGGAGGTAAGCGATATCTGACTAACTAATTTTTTGTTCTCCGACTTTAGTGATAGAACAAATCTTCTTTTTTTTTACTTTACGGATAGGGTATGACTGGCTTAGTGTTATCGTTGTCCGTCAAAAACGGATGGGACCCTTCTCTTTGATAACGGTGGAGTGGTCCTATTCGCCCATAAACTTGGCTGCTGTAAAATCTTCCTTGTATTTTGCAGAAGTTTGGTACTACCTTATAAAGTAGTTACGAGTAACAATCGAGACGCGAGTCACCACGCTGGTTTTCTGCGCTAGCACGAAATCATAATTGCCTATCAAAATCATTTTTGGCGTTAATACATAGATATCTACTAAAAGTTGTTTTCATTCTAAAATACATGAATTGTAATTATCTATCAAAATTCCGGTAAAAATAAAAAAATAATAAACAAGGGAAAATACTAAAGTCCAAGACTTTATAACGACCGCGTATATTTGAGGTGAAGGGGTTTCAATAGAGTAAGTAAGACCGTAATGCAAAAGCTCCTTTTCTTTTCGGTTGATGTAAGCAAAATTTTAACATCAATGGTCGTATATATTTGCAAATAAACGGGAAAAGTTTCTCAAATATTATTCCAAATATAAAATTAATTTTTTTCTTTCCATGAAATTTTCGGTTGATTTAGGTTGATATAAATGCAAGAAACAGCTGTTTTTCACAATCCTCTTGAGAATCTTTGTGAAAAAGCATTGGTAAATTGAGAATCTTTGAGAATTACGCAAGAGAGAACTATGAAAAGAGGTAAAGTCCAATGTCCGTCTGCGTAATTTGAGCACATATTTTTTCTTTTTAATGGTTTGAGCAAGAAGACAATTTGGTTTTGTGCGGGGAGAGTGAGTTAGAGTTTGTGCAGTGAAAAGTTTGAGTTTGATGCGATTCTGAGTTTGTCTGAGTTGGTTTGTCAAAAAGGAAATTACTAACGCAATGGACTGCGCAAAAATACTTATTCGCTGAGACCATAATATAAAAACAAACTAAAATCAAGCGCACAAACAATTCTACAAGGTTGATGAAAAAAAAAGTCAAATAAGCAAATACGTACAAATAAAGTTAACCTAAAAATGTTTTTTTTTTATAAAACTTGATTGTATTTTACGAAAAAGAAAAATTTTCATTCAAAGAAAGACTTTAGGGTCAGTGCTATGATGTCCGAAAATTTAATTTCAGTTTTTGATTAAAAATTAAGAAAAAGATTGAAATAAACTTTGAATTAATTTATTATAAAAAGATAAAAAAACGTTAGTTAAAAAGAAGACGGCTTGACATAAAAAGAGAAAAAGGGGGTGAATAATTAAACAAACTTTTAGTGCCAATATCATAGAAATCGAATTAAACCCTCCTAATCCTTTTTCCATTTAAAAAAAAAAACAGAAAGAAAAATTATGCAAAAATTTTGGAAACTACAAAAAAAACCGCGATCGCGTAACCATAAGCAACAAAATATTTTAAATTACAAATGAATTAAAAGAGGAACACATTTTTAATATCCTTTAACTTATAAAACCTTAATAGCCTTGACAAAGGAACTTGGTCAGGTTTTCTTATTGCGAAAGCCTGCGCAAAATAATATACGCTAAATACGTGTGGTACTGCGAAGAAAAAAAAAACTATTAACATACAATGTACACTTACACATATAATCGATTAACAAAGATATACTTATTTTTGTTAGTATTAATATAAAAAAAAAGAGCAGAGGGGACAAGAGCAGTGAAAATTTAACGCCAAAAATAACATTTTTAAATAAACAAACAAAAGGAGGAAGAAAAATGCCAATATAAAATCTATTCCCTCTTTTTTAATTTCTAAAAATCTATTCTCACTTTTCTAATTTTAATACTATTGTAAATAATACAAAGAAAAAACTCTTATTATAATAATATAGTTGAACTAAAGCATTGTAGTTGAGATAAATATACTTTTATCTGCTAAAGAAAAAAAAAAAAAGAAGAACAAAAAATGCTTTGATTGCTTTATAAATTCTTGCCGCAAGAATAGTTCTAATTGTGAAAGAAATTTCTTAAGAAAAAAGGGGAAAATCGAAGGAATCTAATATATTTGATGCAGTGAATATTTGAAGCATGGAAAATAAACTTAATGAGATGGACTGGACCAACTGCACGAAGAACTTATAAAAATCATTAAGACCAAGTTGTGCAGATTGGCCACCGCTTTTATGTATACGGATGCAGGGAAATGATTTCATAAACTACTTTGCATACATTTATTCGGTACTATACGCTCTACGAACGGGAAAGGGGAGAAAGCTTGGGCATGCAGCAGTGATTCCTCTGCAGGCCGCCAGTGATACAGTCACCATCATCTCGCTACATCACCAGCAAGGAATCAGGTTGTAGCTTTTTTATTTTGTTTTAATTTTTTTATTTTGTTATTTTTATGTATAATAAAACACATTAACAAAAAAAAAAAAGGGGGGAAAAAAGAAAAAAAAGGAATAATGCTTGGCTAGGCGGTATACCCTATCGCTGAGGCGGAGTATGTGTGTGTCTGTGTGCGAATGAGGGTAGTGAGACAGAGAATATGCACTGACAGACGATGAGTGGACCAACGAACAGTGAACGGTACCGAAAACGAACCTCAAAGACGGACTTAGTCATGTGCACAGTCGCACCGTGTGAACTCCTTATGGATTTTTCCTTATATCTTTCTTTTTGGCCTTGCTTTATTTTAATTCTTTTTTGTCATACGGCACGGCAAATCGTAAATTTTTTAACGCTCTACTACGAAGGAGCTATGCCGTTGACAACTTTTTATAAAAGATGGGGACTTCCTGGAATGTTCTGAGCATATCCCGGATAAGAAGACCCGTTGCAATAGGTTTAACTTTAGTTTTTAAGATAATAATAAAATAGTCTACTCTCCACAGACGTTGATGAGCAGACTTCGTTTCTTCATTTTTTCTTTGTTTCCTATTCTTCCTTCTTTATGGATTGATATTATTGATTTGCACACACTTCGAAAGTTTGCAAGTATTGACGAAGACAACGTGACATTACAGACATCGTGATGCTTTGTAGAGTTCACTGTCTATATACTCGTTTAACGCTTGGCACCATGACCTCCACTCATGGGAGACATGGGAAACAATGGGAAATATTATGTCTTTGCCTCAAAGATATCTTCATTCAACTCTTCCCGTTCATTTTTCCGAATCTTCGTTCGAAAACTTATTGAAATATTCTGAAATTTGACATATATATTTCATTCAAAATTTCTATTAATTGTAACATGTGGTTGTATAATGTGAGAGTTGTTACACATACAATGATGTAATATGGACTTGCGAATATTATTCATTCGTGCAAAGCGATTTGACGCTTAGAAAGAAAAAAAGGAATGAACGGCAACCAACATGAGGAGGAAGTAGAAAAAAGAGATATAGAAAAAGATGGTGATGTGAAAAGGTTGACAGGAGCAGACAAGAAGAAAGTTTCTGAAGTTTTATTTTTATTTATTAGTTTCTATTTTATTCGAAAAAAGCTACGAAATTCTTCGATTTTAATGAATAATAAAAAACGAGATAAATTAAAGAATATTAAAATGTTTAATTGCGTAGCTTTATCCACTTTTGGTTATTGTGAGTGGTGCACGTTCATTTTTTGTAAATAAAAAGAAAAAAATGTCTAAGAATCACCACTTTGTCGCCTCGATATTACACAAAATTTTAGTGAAAAGGTCTTATAAACTATTTAATAAAGTCAAAAGTAAATTCAGTTCACGGAATTCTCTAAAAAGATTAAAGGAGGTTTTGTTCCTTTCTGATATTACATTGTTGTGATCGTGAAATTAGAATATGTATACTTTCACTAGGCAAAAAAAAATCCAATTTTTTGATTATTCATTCTTTGTGGAAAAAGTTGATATGTGCTACACCTTGACCGAATACAAATCACCTCAATATCAATTAATGAGTTTTTGATTTAGAACCGTTCAGTTTCGATGAGTTATCATGATGAAATAATACAATATGAATACGATGCTTCCTATACGTGGTTTTTGGTTGGATGCTCGCTAAGGTGACTTATTATAAAGTAGATAAATAGAGAAAATACGTAAGTTGCGGCGACACTAATATAACAAGTAAAACTTATTAATTATTGAATTATTATGTTTTTGTTATATAAATTATAACGGCTTATGTACATAAACGTATTTACATACGTGTTCACATTCATAAATGTTCACATACATTTATATTTACATATATACATAATTCCAAATACATAAATTAAATGATGAATTAGATGATTAAATGATGACTCTTATACATTTTAATATATTAAATTTTGGATAAAACGTAGAAGAAAAAAAAAAAAATGAAATAAAAAGAGTTGTTTTTATATATGAGAGGAAATTAGCATGGTGGCCTTCGGATCCAGCTTCGCAGTTTACCATAGATATCATGGGATGAAGGAGACCATAGATATGGCAGGGTGAAAAATGGCCCACAGCTTCGGATACGCCCTTTCGATAAGGTAATCAGTCATGTAATCAAGTTTTTGCCTGTAGGAAAATTTTCAATTACCACAGAAGAAGCGCAATCCTTACATCTTTATGGATGGATTCGAATGTGTTGTCGATGGCAGTGGATTTTTGTTCCACTTTTGTTGTTGTTGGGGATACTTTTCAAGCCACCCTAATAGCTCAGTTTCCAATTTAGTCGTGCGGTCCTGCAGACAAAATTTCTGGTTGTCGCAGACATCAAATCGGTTCATTCCCCACAGGTAGATGAAGTTCTTTCATATACACTAGTAATACGTTTTTGATATACATTTTAAAATCCGAAGCCATCATTATTTTTTTGCGTAGGTACCTAGTCACATTAGCATCCATGGAAATATTATATTTTCAAAAACAATGCACACCAACGATCAGCGTTTGACAAATAGCAAGAAATTCCCAATTTTTATTTTTTCTGTGACCACTCACTCAGAGGGTTTTCCCTTTACGTGAAGGCACGGCAGTCATCCGGCAGGATTAAAGGAAGAGTGGGATGAAGATATGCAGTAATGTTCGTGAACGTTTGATTTGAAAATGAAGAATGGGAAACGTTACTGTATTTATTTTACTTGGATTCTTGCTTGTTCGGCTGCTCGTGCTACTTTTGTTATAGCTGTAATAATGCTGTTATTACTGGCTTTGTTACTGTTACTTTTTTATTGCATTTGTGCATAGTCGCTGTTATTGTTGATGTTGGTGGTATTAGAGTTTTTGATGTTATATTTCATACTGATGTATTGTTATTTCAATGTTTTTATATAATGCTTTTTAATTTCGGGCCCTTTTCTGTGTACGCCCAACTATAGGGACTTGTTTATTTCGTCTGCAGCTTTTCTGTTAGGTAGATGTTTGCTCACAAATTATTCTTTTTCTTATTCTGACTCTATTTAATGCTTTATTGCTATTGCTTTACTACGTTAGTTTAACGGTGCCGGGATTTAGTTTTGCTTTACCGTTTTTTATTAATTGGAAAATTATATGGTTTAGCAAACTTTTATGTATTTTTATTTATGTATTTTATGTATTTTATGTATTTATTACAGTTTGGTTGCTAAGATTGCTTTAATAATGAGACTTTTATTAATTTAGAAGGATTCTTCTAACGTTTTCTGTTTCCTCTCATGAAAAAACCTATCTTCTCTGAGAAGCAAAGCTAGTAGTAAAGTAGTACTTGGTAGCAGAGATAGAGCTCGTCTGCTTTTGGACGCCGCTCATATTCTTTGGCTCCGCATATAAATGTTCCAAGACCAAGGTCCATTTTTCTCAGGTTTCATTTTTCCGCCGCGAAGTCGCATACTTCTTCTAAAGACTAATGTTTAATTACACGAGATGCGTTCACCTGTTACACATAAGCAATGTATCATCAAGTCTGTTATGCACATATGGTGCTCTATAATCTCCCGATCATTTTCGTTTTGTTTGTCCGGGTTTTGGTTTACTTATTCGGCAAACTATGCTTCGTGAATTATTGTTCCTTGGTCTTGCTAACTTTACCACCTTAGATACAATTCAAAACTTAGTGACTTATTTAGCAATATTCTCTTTTTCCAACGCAGACCACTTAAAAATATATAACGGCCAAAATTCGAAGCTACTTTTCATACAGCTAACCATGTTACTCGTTGACGACACCGCATTCCCACCACCTTCCATTACTTTACAATACACTACAAACACGTAGTTCTTCAAACAAATCTTTTTAAAAGGAAAATAAATAAATAAATAAAAAGTAAAAAATATAGTCATATTACTATTATAAAAATAATGAAATTAACAAAGATATAAAAAATCAAGCAAACTATTTTAAAATAATTAAATAAAAGAAAAACACAATTTCCTTTCGAAAGTAACAATAAATTTCGCAAATCTAGAAAAGAGATTTGTGGTAACTTTGCTTGGTTTACACTCAACATCAATATGAATTTGTTCTCAGCAGCAGCAGTTTTATTGTCACTAGGTTTGACGTAACTGCGAAAACTCATTTAGCGATAATTGCCGGCAGACTTGCCAACGTGATTGGATCTTCTTGGCGATTGTCGCCTAATTCATTGCCGCTTGCTTACATGATTAACCCCCTAATATTTTAACTTTTTACGGCTCCTTAGTAATTTACATTCTTGTGACTACCTATAATAATCTTCGTTACTATAACAGAATACACAAGATAACAGTTTAAAAAGAATATTTAAAGAGATTCATGAAAATTTTGTAGAGAAATACAACATAATAAAAATAAAGAATTGTATTTATGTGATTTTTGTGAAAAAAGTAAATATATATATAAAAAGTTTATAAAACTGCTATTCAATATTATTGGATCGCAGCATAAAAGATTGGTAAGCCATTTCAGAGACATGACCGACCCGTTCCAACAAGGAGATTCACTGGAAGGGCGCTCAGGATCTGACCTTGCTATGGAATGTTATTAAGTATTTGAAAACATAAAAATCAAAAATATTAATAATATTCAGATAATAGCTGTGCATTCTTCTTAAATCATTTTTTTTTTTTTTGTTTCACAGATCATTTCAGAGATGTATGTAACAATTATATGATTCCATCGAGATACTCGTCAGATTCAAAAGGTGACAAATAGGCGTATAAATTATTTCCGTTCATAAAATCTGCCTAGGGTGACTTTCGAATGACAGATGCAGAAGGTGCAATGAACAGAAAAATGCGCGCCTCGCTTTATGTTTAAGAAATCTATATTTATATACATATATTTATCTGAAAATTTAAAACAAAAAGCGCAATTGGAGGGATTGGTTGCATGCACGTTGGAATTTTAGGAGCCTCAGACGTCTATACAATTGTGATGTTAAATAGTTTTGGTGTGGAATTATTTGCCCCTGGTGCGTTGTTAAACTCCTCTGATGTGGAGTTATATGTCTTCTGCGCATCATCTGCACTATTTAGGTGTATTTTACTACTGCAAACCCTACGACTCAGTTGGTTTTCCAAGGATTTAACGATTTCAAAACATTGCATTATTTTAAATAAATATTTGTCCTCATGGTTACCTAGACTTTCTTGCATTTTCCATTTATTTCGTACATACTGTTTCCACTCACAACCTATTCCTCAATAAGTTTGGCGTCTGGATTGGATTGGCTTGTGGGTGCAGCTACTGGGTGTTCTTAGATAAAATGTATAATATGCTAGTTTTGCGAATCTCTGATGGCTCCTTCTAAGAACTACGCGTGCACAAAAAAACGTGCTGAATGTCATATTAAAATAATAAATTAGAAGCAAATGTCCAATATGCTCGATTTTCTAACGTGAAGTATCAACTTACTTAGATTTCTGCATGTCATTTCTCCATCAACTTCCAAATCTGTCTTATGTAAGAACGATCCGCCTTATAGGTCGTTTATGATTTTTGGTAAAGTTTCTGCAACTGAAACATATGCAAAATTGCACTATTATCGCGGAGCCTGTAAGAGCGTTTTCACTGAAGCGATGGGCAGTCGTTAAACCGTGTCCTCCGTTTTTAAAATGTAAGCGACTTGTACTACAAACCAGAGGTATAGGTCGACTGTTAATAAAACTTTGAAAAGGGAAAGTCTCAAATCCGTGGCATCGTCGTCCCACGGGTTCTATCTGCAAAAACTTTTAAATGATACAACCACATGTTATACCTAATTTTTTACCTTTCATGTCTTTGAGCTCATAATTTGGTACATGCCCAGCTAAGACTACGACCTTTTCGAATTGATTAGCTAGCTTGCTATTATAATAGTCTACCAAACGAGTTTGGGTGAAGTTACTTCTAAATACGGTTTGTCTAAAGTGACAAGTTACGAGACGTGAACGTAAATTATAGGTGGCAGCATATCGAGTATACGCTTTTTTATTATTTTCAAAGACCTCTTCTTTTAACAACTCTATCTTCTCGTCAGTCCTTAAAGTCCAGAGAGACTTTGTAGTAGCGCATATGATTTGTTATTATTTAGCATGCTTTGTCTAAAAAAAACATAGTAAGGAGGAGAACCGATGCTCGCAGGGACAACACTTCTCAAGGAACAACTAATGGTTAATGAATTTTGATCCCAGTCTCGTTGTGAAGGTTTAATATAGGCTCTGATTGCCGCTAAAACATCGATTTACTATTTCACTCGCATTAGCTTGCGCAGAATAAAAGGCAGTAAAGTTATGGTGAACGTGATAATTTTCTAATAACGACTTGAACATGGATAACATGAATTGAACACCGTTGGCAGTCGTAATTGACTCAGGTACACCAAAAATGTGAATTACACGCTTTTGCAGAAAAGCAATATATTGTTGGAGTTTTCTGATAGGTTCGAGGAAATGAAATTTCGGCAAATGATCGAGAACAATAATAACACCGATATAACCAGAAGATGATCTAAGAAAAGGACTTAACAAATCGAGATATTATCTTTGAAAAGGTAGAAGAGAAATTGTCCAGACATCACAGTTCGAAACAAACTTCGCTTAAGCATTTTCGTCCAATAGAAAAACGTTTTTAAGCGATAAATGGTTTGGGCTTTGCCTCTTTGAGCACTCAGCGGATGCTCATGAGCTCGTGAGGTTAAATCAGCTGTAAGCACTGAAGGAATCCATAATATTCATGAATTTTGGTCTTGCGCCGAATCTCCTGTAGCATATTCGGTCCGTTCATATATAAAACCATGTGGAATCTTTATATCCGGTAATTGTTCTAACCTTGACTGAATCAGACACAACTTGTTGACTATCTTTCCGATGTTTAATTGAGAAACATTACAATTTCAATGACCATCTAGCCAATCGACCGTGAAGATCCTTTTGAGACATTAACGGTTTGCGAGAAGCATGATTTGTAATAACTTCAAATTTACGCCGTCCACATAAGCGCGGAACTTTTTAATACCCAAAAAGGCAGCCGCACATTATTGTTAAGATACGGAATAGTTCCTTTGAGCACTATTAAGTTTATGAGACCTATAGGAACCTTTTTTTCCTTGTCGTTTACCTAAGATAACTTCAAACTGATTTGTACAACATTTTTTAAAAAATGGGCAAGCGAAACTTGGATTACGTGTCATGATCCAGTCTTCGATAATCTACTCAATACCACATCAATCAATGATAAGGGCTAAGCATTTTTGAACGTAACGCTATTCACTTTCCGGGCATCTAATACATAATCCAGCCTTTTCTCGACTAGTACAATAGCTATTGTAACCGATAAAGTCCAAGGGCTTTGAGATTCCTGTATATCTCCTTGAGTGAGCATTCTATCAAGTTCTGCAACCAGAAGTTTTTCGAAATGTCTCTGTTTGATAGATTCATTGTTACCTGTGTCTATGGTACGAGAAATTAGTGAGGCCCTGCCCAATCCTTCAAATTTGTGGGATGTGATAGCACTTGTTATACCTCTTAATTTGTTAGCTTGCTCTACTCTCAAATTTTGGTCGAAAATACTATGCGCTAGCTTGTTACAACTAAAAAGCGACGGTGTGCTTAGACTTTCGCAAAAGAGATATTTGGCGGGACCGAAGGTGAGAACAATATTGATTCCTAAATACAAATTTTGTTGGAGAGATGAAATAATCAGAAAAGTAATAGGATTATTTTTACCCCTACAAGTAACATCGGTAATCACGCAACCTACTGCAGCATATTTACAACTGTCAGCTGTCTTCACAAATAGAGTAAACTTTCTCCAAGGGTACTTATTTTCTTGAAGAAGTCTTTTTCCGTAATCGGAGAAGGAAACAGATACACTAGTATCAACTAGTCCGGCTACATCTTGACCAAAAAACTTTATATAGTATATAATGTCGTATGTCTTTTCATCAAACAGCAGAAAGAACAGAGGAACATAATAACTTTCTGTTAATTAAAACGAGTTTCCGTAGGCGACGTAATCGAGTGGTGAACCCTTTAGTTCTTTTATTAATCGAGTGAACAGACCGAGTTTCATTAAAATTTCTGACTTTATTTTATTGTATTCCAGTAAACGGACGTGATGAGATTTGAAAGTCCTACAAGGAAAGTTCTCGGATGTATTATGGAAAACACGATTATCCAATTAAATTATCTCGGATTGACAATATATCAAAATTTTCGAGATCTCTATGGTAATGGTTTGGACTGAGACATGCCACGTTAAAATTAATGTATGTTTAGTGACTATAAACTATATATATATATATCAAAAGAAAGAATAAATAAATAAAATATAAAAATGATGTACGCCAATTGCGCAAAACTAGCAAAAATTTAAGTGAATGGAATATAAAGTTATTGAGCAGAATAAAGACTTTTAGGATCTTCAGATTATTTACCGGTAAGTTAGAAAGTAATGTGCGTCTAAAATTTTCTTTCTCTTCTTGAATGAGCGTTACTCTCTTAGTAAACAATTCTTAGTAAATAGTGTATGGTTTGAGCCTAAATCGCGCCTACACAACCACAGTTCCAAAGTGTGTGAACCTGCCAGTATCAAATTTTCCCCCTTGGTAGCATAATAGTGCACAGTGGTTTGAAAATGACAATGTGCCAAAAGATCAACAATTGCAAACTGTATTTCTTCAGTTCTCAAACTCATGGGTTTACTCCGAAAAATAAAAGACAACACATTTGTGTGTAGGTACATTCAAAAATTGTTCATACGAAAATTAACATATATATCAGTTCGGCAACTGATCGCGGCGTGATCGTATCGTTTTATTCTTGTGTGAGGAGTTATTGCACTGTTTTCAATTTCTTTTTACGCGTTTGAATCCTAATTGTTTATAAAAGCATAAAAGTGTAAAGGGTGCAAGAATTATAATTATATTAAAATTATATTAAAATTTGGTTGATTTTCATTTTGGTTCTTGCTTTCAGTACTTGAGCTCTTGATAATAGGTCTCGTTCGTGCTTTTCTCTTTTGGTGCTATTACAGCTTTTCTCTTGCTCTTTGTTTACCGTTGCTTCAGTAGTGTGTAAATTTTCGTCTAATTTAAGAGATAGTTTTCGTGATTTTTTTTTTATTGGTCTTTCCAGGTTGGTGTTGATTTCCCTTGTTCTTTTGCCCTCTTTTTATAGTGCCAACGTAACGGAAAAATTTTCTTAAATTTTTAGATAAATTTAGTGTTGTGATCCTGTTGATTTTCCCCTTTTTTTTTCCTCCTCATAATCCATTTCTATCTTTTTGACTTGACATGCAGTGTCTATATATATCATGTCGTGCAAAAACTCCCGGAATCTGAAAGATTCGTTTCGTGTTGGCTTTGCGATCGCTTTGGCCATGCAAAGTGTGCCGGTATTATCGGTGGCGCTGCTGACGTAGTCGTAGACCCCTCGAAAGGGTTACGATGGTCATGTCCTGACTGTAGGAAGCGGGACATAGAATTCTACAAATTGTTCACGGAGACGAGATATGCTTTCTCTGAATTGAGTAAAAATCTCAGCTCCTTGTGGGAAAAATTTGAGCTAATTAAGTCTAGGTTTGATGAGTGTCGCTTTATTGAGCAATCATCTACTTCCTAAGCTAGCAAAATTGCAACTCGTAGCGTAGTTTGTGGTACCTCTCCCCTGATTCCTTGTAAATCTGATTCGGGGGTACAAGCTAGCGCTCCCTCTAACTCTACAACGAACGTAAGCTTTTCCGATATTGCTGAGTCGGTCCGTAACAAAATAGTTACTGACAACCCGGCTAGTGCTACTGATTTAAGCTATGCGGAAGTGGCAAGGGTATCTCCTCCCCATGCAGTGACCCACTTTAATCAGGCGTCATCGCCTAAAAATAATAAAGAGCAAAATAAATCATCTTCTCCGTCTGGCTGTTCGAGTGTGAACACTGGTCACCAAACTGGGCATGTCGGTCAAGGTGCTCGTGCAAGTGTGCTAACCCCCTCAATATTTTCCCCATCTCATACGGCCCCAGCCGTATACCCTACTGTTCCTAATAGTAATGATATTTGCTTGACGGCAGTTCCTCCCAGGAGAGCAGTATTTGTGTCAAGACTGGCACCTGAAACATCGGTGGATAACATAAAAAGTTATCTGAAACTAAATCTAAATAAATGTAAGAAACTTTCTTTCTCAAGAAGAAAGTCATTCATTACTCAGTATTTGATAGATTCGCATAAGGTGGAGGACGTCGATTCGATTACAGATTTAGGCGTTCTATTTGACCATAGGTTACGTTTCAACTTGCATATTGAGCTCTCGTTAAGCAAACCTAGATCCGCGCTTGGTTTCATAAAAAGATGGTGCAAGGAGCTTGATGACCCTTACATTTCAAAAAGGCTGTACATGTGTTTGGTTAGACCTATACTCGATTATGCCTCTGTTGTGTTTCCTTCATGTGCTATGTAGATTCAATTGAATCTGTTCAAAAGCAATTTGTCCTTAGGAATTTGGGTTGGGATTCGATTGCCTCTCTTTCTCCCTGTGAAAATAGGTTGCTTCTGTGGTCCTTACCATCTCTTGAGAAACGTAGATTTGTTCTTGGCGTTTCCTTTGTAATCAAAATAATAAATAGTGCTATTGACCCGCCTTTATTACTTGGTGAAATTAGCTTTAATATCCCTAAACGCTTCTCTAGGCACTTTACCTTGGTAAAGGTTAGTCAATGTAAATATAATTATGAGCTGTTTAACCCGCTCAGAGTCGTTTGCAAGAACCTAAATGACGTCTATCACTTATTCTTATTATCGGACTCTTTAAAGTCCATTAAAGCAACATTGCTTAATATATGTGATTTACATATGTCATACCTGAACTAGCTTTGAACCGTAATAAGTCATTATGACTCGAAAATGAATTGTTGTTAACTAGTATCGGTTGCCAAGCTTATGCATGTTTGCGATGGCTTAGGGTTCATTTGCAATTTGGTCCTGTGCCGGTTGTGGGTGACTCTGTGCTAATTGTGTACATGCTTTTTTTCTTTTTTTTTCTTTTTCCTTTTTATTTGTTTCATTGTACTTATACTAAGTTTTAATAATAATTAATTTAAGATTTGCTTTAAGAGTCATTTGAACTCGACTGTCATTTGTTTTTAGTTGAGTTCCTGTATAAGTAGAATAAATAAATAAATAAATACAGTCATAATATACTGTATACATACAGCAATGAAATACTTATTAGGCGTCATCTTAAAGGTTTGAAATTAATTCTAACATTAAGAAGTCGATTTATAGAGAAATTCCCTTGAGATGGGTACCACTTTTTTCTGTAAGGGGTATGAGGGGCGAAGCTTGCATGCTTATATACATGTGGATACCGCGATGGAAGCTAGTATGCCTAATCACCAGGTTGAACGCAGCAGTTAACCAATGTGTGAATTCTGACTGCTGGGTACGGCCCTTCGGAGGGTATCGTAGTGGTTATGATTTTCATCATTCCTTAAGTGAATAATTAGAGGTAATGATAGGTCTCAACACTCCCCAGATTGGTTTATTGGGCCATACACAATACATATACCTGGTTTTCCAGTGCAGTTCAGCTAGCTTATAGGGATTGTTTAAATCTCTGGAGAATTATCCTGTGTGATCGGGCGCAGTGTGGTTAAACCTTCATGGTAGTGTACCCACATAAATCTTCAGAGAAATCTGTAAGGGCTATGACGTCTTATTCAACTATCAAAATAGGGACTATATTAATTTTACGGTTATTTGAAAGTCCCACTTAAAGAGGATTGAAGGCTGTATAGACAGTGGCACGTGCCATTGCTAAGCTAGCTTATTCGGAAGATATGGCGAAATTCCGTTTATTTCATTTTCACATTTATTTTCTCATACATTTTATACGTAATTTTTTATTAAATTGAATTTATTTCGACATGAATTAATTTCACACAACCTCTTTTTCTGTTCTCGTTCTCGCGCTTTCGCTTTTCCTTTATTCTGTTTCTTACTCTCTGAGGTTGGTTCTACGAGTGAGATTAGCAAATACGCTTACTAAAGGATTGCATCTTTAACAACTTGTACATGATACAACCATATGTTACGGATAATACAGGAAGAAAGGCATATTTTTAACAATGTAAATTTACAGGTGAGCTATTGTCGTCGACTAGTAATTTTATAGATATGTATTAATGTGTCAAGTAAAAAAAGATACTCTCATATTTTGTTGTTTTCTTTGAAAAGCATTTATCTAGACAAATTGACCTCATCCATTACGCCTTATGGTTCTGGAATAATTGCCTATTGAAAGTAAATAATAATAAATAAAGAATAAATCGTGTTTGTGCGCACGCATGTAAGTAAACTGATGGATGTCCATACATACTAACGCTTCTCCTTTATTTTATTGTTATTATTATTTTTTCTTTTTGTCACTTTTAAAGTCTCAAAGGAAAACTAATATTATAATATATCTTAAATATATCTTGATGTGAATATTATATATGTAGGAAATTTTCGTTATTTTTTTTTTATTATTAATAAATATCTACCTTTAACTGTCTCCGTATATGTGGAATATGTGTCACAATCTTTATTTATGGGAAGAAAAAAGTTTTGAGGGTCTAGGAACTTATGCTTGGGGTCTTAATATAGAAATTTAGCCAAACAGAGATCATAAGTAGGGCATGGTACAAAATGGCTTAGCGCATACCATCAAGCCTAACTTTTCTCTCTGATAGATGAAATATAGCCGAAGGGAGCCACCCTGTTAGTCAGATAAGCTATTTGATCTTCTTTTTAGATTTCCATGACAACTGCCGAAAATTCGAAATGACCTCCGTTTTGGCAACCTTTGGCCAAAGTTTCGATTTTTCTAAAAAGTATGATGCTAGTATTCCAGACAATTTTATATCTTCCCTATTGTGACAATTGTTGAGAAATCAAATTAAGCAACTTGAATATTTTACTTGTTACTGTGTTCAGCACATCAAAGCACTTTTTGAATATTGAGGTATTTGTTTGCGAAAATTTTATATTATTTCATATAGAATAAATTTCGTTGAATATCGGTTAAGCCATATTTATTTTAACAACAATAGTATGTGCCGCCACGTTGTGTTTGTTGTCCCAGGCTGGCGAGCCACTTTTTGCGTAACAAGGCGTGCGTGTATCTACCAGACTTAGTTTTATGTAATCACACCATTACACCAATTTTATTTAATCAATTTTCATGTATGTCCTCTCTCCTCTATCTAAAGCTGTTGTCTAAGTATATTTAAGCGCAACCTTGCAGCGCCACTATAAGAGGAGTGTAGGTCTATGAACCTTGCATAGTCATAGTTAGCTAGCTGTTTCGTGAGATGTGTTCTATAATGTTGGTCATGGACACTCCTAAGACAACAAGGTTACAACCAAAAGAAATTGTACATACTTGCCCCTTATCCCCGAAACCCTAACCCTACCAAACTGGGATCCTATGTGCCCCTAGAGCATTTCAATACCTACTTTGCCTGTTGGTCTCCCTTCGGCCAAAAAGTTTGTGGAAGATTGCGAAGTTGTGTCCGAAGACTCCTTTCAATCCACTATAAAAAAAAATAAAGCGCATTTTTAGAGAGTGGCAATCTATAATATAAAATACTTTAAATAAAAATATTTACTTTAACCAATCAAAAACAAATTGTAAGATTTTTCGTGTTTCGTATTTTAAATCTTCTTAATCACATTTAGTAATATATGCGCATTTAGGATATATTTATTCAAATTTTATATCTCCTTAACCACATTTATATGCAAAAAGCTTACTTCTTTCTCGACTTATTGGAATGTACAGATTGCTTCTGTTATAATTTTCTCTTCGGATTGAAAACAAAAACATTCTTTATAATAACAGAACTTTAACAAGAAAAACAAAAGCAAACGTGATATTTTAGTTTTATAAACATAGAAATTAAAATCATTAAAAAAAACTGTACAACTAAAGTAACGGTTGCATAGCAAAAAAAAAAATTCATAGAGTAGATTCATGTAAGTAAAAGATAATCCTATTGAGTGTAACAAAGAAGAGAAATGAAACAGCAATGTTTTTGTATTAAGATATGTCTGGAAGGCGCAAAGAAGGTATAAATATCGTCCGATGAAATAAAAGAAATTTAGCCAAAGTGAAAGCGGCCTAACTTACATTATTCAAGAAAATAAATCTCTTTTCAACAAAAAATTTTTTTTTATATAGTCATTTGTAATATTGGGTCGAGTCGTAAGTAAGTTCCATTTTTTTATCCGACATTTATATTAATATATTATGTATTCGCCACTATTAGATATAACCTTCTCTCATCTTCCTGGCAATTTATCAATTGGTTCCTTCCAAAGTGTGATTGGTTTGGACTGAATGAAATTTCCGACAGGCTGACTGACTTGCTCTTCAAATATGAGCTTTTTCTTGAGTCACCCCTGTCGTAAGGGGTCGCACATTGTCGTGTAAAAAGATGAAGTTATGAGTGCATGACACTTTCCGTGGAGTTTTCTTGCACTCTTTCCAGCTGATGGACGTATTTATCCGCAGTAATCGTGAAATTTGATTGCAAGAGATTTTACAAAATTACTTACTAACTGCCCGAAGAGCTATCAGGCCTTCACCGTATACGCTGCACTACGTGTCAGCTGTCGCCTTAGTGCTATTGCCTTGCTTAAATTCCCAAGGCCGAATATGCACTTTAAGGCTTTGCATTTCAGAGTTTAATAAAACCAGTTGAATGTAACATGCACTACATAAAACAGTTGATAGACTAATTGAATTCTCATCTATATAGTGAAAATAAGGACTCGTTTGTTTCGGTGAGCTATAATGGATAAATACGAACAGTAGATTTTATCTACCTTCATCGTAAGTTACTTATGAATCGACCTTATAAAACTTATTACATTATAGAGCTGACATAATGAAAACTAAGATAAAATAATTCGGCAACGCGAGATATTAGGGAACAGACTATGGGTCAAAATTGACAACCACTAAACAGACATTAGATAAATGACATGCGTCGCATTAAGAAATAACAGAGAGGCCTTACTACTAATTTTTTTTTTTTTTTATTATGTATTTTTGATATATTTTGATATTCAATTTTGTTCCTTCGTTTTTTTGTTCTGTGGTGCATCCTGAGAAGCGAAAAGCAAACCAAGAACTGTTATAAGTGCTTTCCAATGGGCTTGTCTAATCGGAACGGATGTGTAAATAGTAGTGTATTATATTGTAGCGTACAGAACATCTATCGGAATATATTTCGTAAATTTTGACATTGATAATGTTGAAAAGGTAGATTTAAAGAACAAGAAATAATAGCTTTCAGCTTTAGTCTGAAACTGACTCATTTCTTGATTGATTGTTTTATTATCTGAATGGGTCTTATATAGTAAAAATAAACTCAGCATTAAATGAAAATAAGTAATGTAGGTTATGTCTGCCATAAATGCTTACGCTAGTATTATTTATAAGTAAAATGAAAATAATGCATGAAACAGAATTAGGATGAATCTATAAAACTAAATTATTTTATTTAACGAGGATATTAGGGTTTCCATTTTTCCAGCACAAAAATCGAGCATAATGAGCGAAAGGTGGGATTTAATCAATATAATATTGGCTTCATATCATAATGGATTGAGAATGTGGATTTAATATGTTAGAGTTATTCAACGGGCCATTCTGATTGTAATGGAAGGATGAAGAAATTACTGGACGATACGGATGCTCAGGTAATATTAAAGGCGGACAACGACTGTTCGGGAAGTTTACAAAGGAAATATATAGGGGTGTGCCAATTATGAGAACAATTGTATTGACGCAGGCTTTGGCGAGACAGTTCATCAAAAAATACACCAGCCCTGTCAGAAGTTGAAGTGGGTACCAGGCACTTTGAACTGTCACAGTAACACCCAGTGACCTGTGGCAAAGTAAAGCCAGCAAAGGCTTTCGTCGTATCAGTAGGTCCTGAGGTTTCAGCCACGTAACAAGTAAGGGCGGAAAAATATTTGCCTTTGGTGGAATATAGGAATAAGTTATATGTGAATGTTTATTACCAACTTTCACAAGAGTGACAAGCGTCGGAAGGAGTTGTACATTCAAATAAGTAGGACGGAAGAGCAAGTAATATAATAACTGAAGTACCACCATCAACACAATCTAATCGATCTCTTCTGTAAACATGAAAAATATTGGGAAAAGGTTCCAAAGGAAGCAGATCAGACCTTACACAGGTTTCAGTGAAAGCGAAAGAGGGGAACTCTGTGCTCTATAAATGTGGATAAGTAAAGCAAAGTTTTTAGTTTAAGTCCCTGACCTTTAGTAGATGATAATTACTGGCCCTGGAAAGATACTAGTGCCGTAACCTTATTATTGACGAATACTTCGGCTATTGTCTTTGCCTTTTGGCTAGCTATGGAGTATACTTCCAACTATTTACTGACTTAATCAATGACTACCAGTACACATCCGTTTCTCGCATTGCTGGCTGGAAATAGTCCAGCAATACCGATTGCGATTCCTTCGAAAGATGCACTCAGGTTATATTGACGTAAGTGCTTTCGCGGCTTGCCTTTGGACCTTTCAATGCTTATCCAGTAGAAATATGCTTGATCTTCTGCACGGCTTTCGTGATGCCAAGATGCGCTCCGTTGTCGTATTCCCTTATAATATGATTTCTCGCTTGTGGGATCACCAGCAATTTCTTCCACGAAGCATCCTCACTATGGCATATGCACCGCAAGCATCCATCTTCGACCATGAGGCTTTGCCACTGAGCCCAATACGCCTTTGTAATCGGACTTTTTCTTGCGATCTGTTCCCAAGTTAGACGTTCCTATTTTTCTATGGCGTCTAATATCATCTAGCCATCGTTTATCATCTAACAACATATTTTCGTCGGCAATTTGCGCATTGCGCATGCCTTCTTTTGAAAAGTGACCGTTGGACTCCACAATAGTCCGGCGGATGGCGACACCTTCTTTGTTCTTGCTCCTTACGTAGTGTTTGCAGTGCGGACCACATGGACGTCTAGAAATGGCATTGAAATTGACATGAGATTTAGTAAGGTTGTAGTTTTGCAATCAACTTGGCAAATTGTCCTTCCGGTTCTTTGAAGTTGAGTAACCATCGCAGAGCAGCATGATCTGTCCTTATGTTGAATTGTCACCCGTATAGATACTTGTGGAGGTGCTTGACACATTGCGTTATTGTCAGTAGTTCTCGTCGTGTAGCACAATAATTTTTCTTGGATTTGGTTGAGCGTTTGCTGTAGTATGCTATTACCTTTTCGTTGCCATCAATTTGCCGCCAGGCCACGCTGCCTAAGCCTTCCGGTCTTGCATCAGTATCCAGTATAAACTTTTCTTCTGGTACTGGATGAGCTAAAATGGGTGCCGTGCATAGGAGCTCTTTCAATTGCGTGAACACGTGCTGCTGAGTCTCCTCCCAAATGAAAGATCGATTTTTCTCCGTAAGGTCATGTAGCCCACTGGCAACCATAGCAAACCTGGACACAAACCTGCGGTAGTAGGCACATCCTTTTACTGCCCTAAATGTATCTTCAGCTGTATAAACCCCATTCGAGAAAACTTTGTGCCCAAGATATTTCACTTCTTTCCCAAAGAAAATACATTTTTCGAAATTCGATTTTAAAATTGCTACCCGTAACCGATGAAAAACTTCGTCTAGATTGTTTAGATGTTGGCAGATCCTCCGGTGCAGTCCTTTCAGCATGCAATCCAAGAGGCGCTCAAATGTGGCGCATTGCATAATCCAAACAGCAATACGTTAAACTATCGGCAGCGCAAAACGCTGTCTTTTCCTTGTCATAGTCAGCGACCTCCTCCTGCCAGTAATCGCATTTCAAATATAAGGTTGAAAACCATTGCGACCTTGATAATGTGTCCAAAGTCTCATCGATCCTAGCTAAAGGGTAGCTATCCTTGGTCACTTTATTCAGTTTCCTATAGTCCGTAGAAAATCTTTGTCGCGTTTTTCCTCTCGTGTAGCTGCATTTTCTCTTCCCCAGATATTATATTCGAATTCAAATATGGACAGACCTTCTCCGTTTTTCACCTGGTCTTGCAGCTGCATGACACGCCATGAATGTGCCTTTAGTTTTTCTTTCTCATTGTTAATTTTTGTCCTCGGCCGCCGGCTGCATACCGCACCATGAATTTGCACGTTTTTCCATCTCTCGGAAATTCTTTTTCTACGAAATTCAACTAGTTGGCATAAAACAAGAATTGGGATTACCGTGACAATACGTATACTTATTCTTGCCTATCTTGTTAAGGATTATAATCATTTGGATGATTCTTATACTTATATATGTATATATGGTTTCGTTTAAAACTTTAGAAATGCTCATAAATCGTGTCCTATTTCTGGCATCTCAAATACGTTTCCTGTACGTGTGAATTTACTTAATTTCTATACAAATTCTAGCAACTTGCATAAATAAAGTGTTTATTCTTACGCCTACACATGTGTGATCATACATATTAGAATATACCTCCACATTCCTAAAACTGCTCTATTCGTGCATACATATATATAGTTTATAGAAACTTCCGTAAATCACGTGTTGTAATGATAATTCACGCATGCTTTCTCATCGCTAAAGCCGCTTTTTCATAGGTTTCATGTACGTGCCGAAAGAGGTTTTTCCACTTGGACATGTATAATTCTTTTACATACATAGCGTAAAAAATATGCACACATTGATCTCACTGAGATCAGCTTTTCACTAAGACATATTTCTGTATAAGCTCAACACTAACACTAATACACTTACATCGTGCATAAGTTTATCACATGTAGGTATAGACAATGAATAGGGATACACAATATATATATTATCATGCGTACCTTTTTAAGTAGGATTTTAAGCGGTGGTCAGGGCAGCTATAAAAACTCGATGCACAGCACAGATCGTTTTTCAGCTGTGTTACGGCAGTCAAGGAGGTAAGTTCACAATTGCACAGATAAATATATATATTTTTTTACTTTGTGAATAGGCGATGGCGGACTTAACTTAGCCGCTGTCTTGTATGACTTTTCGGACCTTAAGGTGTAATATAATTGACGGAAAAACCATTTCAGGGCGGGCCTACTTGCCGATAAGGTTGTCTGTCATAACAAAAGGTGCCTTCTTACAAAATCATCGTGAAAGGAAAGCCATGAAGTTTAATGTTAAGATTTAACGTAGTAAAATACGTGAGTCGCCGCATCGCTGTGTTGGTTTTTTTTATTGTCCTTAAGTTTATAACCGTAATTTTTATCAATATTTCCGAGAATTAATACGAAATAAATAATTATAAAAAAACACGCAGGTCCAAGTGTGTTTACTTTATGAACTTCTTCGAACGGACCTTCTGGAACCCCTCTGGCTGAGAAGAAACGTTACAACTTATTTTTTCCGCGATAGATTAAAAAGAGACTTTTTGTGCAAATTCCACTCGAAAAAAACTCGCGAGAGAAAAGGGGGTTGGCAACGGCAAGCAGACGGCTATATCAGCTTACAGTTATGCTCTTCGGCTATAGCCCTATATAGCTTGTTATAGCTCTTTCGGCTAATACTATGCCGCACAGCGCAGGTGTCGTTTGACGGGCTAAGTAAGCCCGTGAGAATGTTCTTACATACTTGAGTGATTTATTGACCTGCTCATCCATTTTTGGAAGTCATAGGCAACGCCTAGTCAATCTGATAAGATATCTAAAAGACACTAATCTGACAATTAATGTTGAGTAGAGCCAACTTATTTTCGGGAGGGAGAATACGTCTATGATTTTGCACTACCGAGAACTCCTAAAGAACCCAGAAGGTTTGTAGAAATGACCAGACGGTGGCGTTGCTTCTTCCGCAATACTATCATAGCAGCACATCTACATGATTGGCTTACAAAAGAAAAAATAGAGAAGTTTACGTTATCAGAACGAACGCTTGCAGCTTTTTATGACTTTAAAAACTTTCTTACAATAGCGTTACTATTATTTACAACAGGTTTTTTTCTATATCCACTATATCTGAAAAAGATAGAAATCTAGTTTTATATCGAAAAGACGCCGATACCAACAAAAACCTACAGCTTAAATATCTGCTCAAAAAAGTTGCAGCATTACTGAATCGAAATGGTACGCTGCAGTACTTAGTGTTAAAATGTTTAACACACATAGGGGCTTGCCGTTCACCGGTCATTCTAATTCAAAATAGCTAAATGATACACTATTAGACATTGATATTGATTCTTATACTTTTGCATTGAAGCAGTATGAACAATTTAACCAATCTAATTATGAGAATAAAGACATCCTAGCTGATTTATGTATTTCAGAGGGTTACGGGTATAAGTGGACCAGATTTAGAAGGGGAGATGTAATAAATGATGATAACGTTTGGAAAATGTGGGTACCCATTTAATTGAAACCAATTTTGGTGAATGTGGCACATTTTGCGCCGTCTGCTCGACAGGGCGGAATTCATAAAACCTTTACTCCATTAAGAGAAAAATAGTAATGATCTGATATGTCTTCTAATGTTTGGAGTGTAGTAAAGGATTGTGAAGTATTCAAAAGCAGCAAACATAAATTCTTACAAAGCCAACTGATGGAGAAATAACAAATGAGAGAAAGACCATTCCAAATGTTATACATTATCTTTGATGGGAGTATATCCACGTTCGAAGAGTGGAAATGGCATTATTTTGGTGTATGTAGATCATTTCACGAAAATAACGCTAGTAGAGCGCCCAGAGTGCGAAGTTTTTATACTTTCGAAGCACCAGAATTCATCCATTCAGATAATCGAAAACAAATTATTTCTAATATTTTTCAAGATTTTTGACGTAAGTACTCTTTAAGAGGGCAATGCCTCATCCAATTGTGATAGCGAATCCCAAATAATCATTGTCCCTTTTTATAAACATTTCCTTTGCTGTTGTCAAGAAGAAAAATCAAACAAAAATGCCAAAAGAAGATTTATAAAAAGGTTAAGAGAGTCCGAACTCTGTCTGTATCCTGGACAAGTGGATTTTGCTTTATACATCAATACAATGATAAGTCATTCTGTTTCAGTTAAGATGAGCTCACTGCTGTTCTCTCCTTTAAATACTTTCTTTCAATGCATTACTTTATATAGAAATCATGGTACTGATTACGTCTCTTTTACTCACCTAGCCCTCATTTCGACGGTGTAACTTGAAACCTATTCGGCTTTGCATTACGCGTGGCGTTCGTCATTCGATGTTTATATCGAAAACATAAAGGAAGATAACGAACAAATCTGACAATAAACAAACAACAAGAAGATCATGCAAAAGTAAGAGGGAAATTACATAAAATTTCTCTAAATCTCGTTGCCCGGTTGCCACCAAATAGCATAATACATTTTAACCTAAATATGCCACAAAATTTCTTCATTACCTCAACTTACTTTCACCAGTTTAAAGTTACACCCAGATGTTTTCTCATATAAATTCAACTCTAAGAAACCAATAGTAACGTAAAACATCACATGTAAGTTCTACTTTTCGCTATCATTTGAAGGAAGTACTTTGAGAACCATTTGTGTGAGAGTTATGTATGGCTTCCGTCATTCCAAATTTATTTCGAAAATTTGTTGGAAAAATAAGGCGCAAGTTTGACATTCGTTTGTTTACAATGATACAATAAATAATAAAACCATATAAATGCAATTAAAAATAAAATTGCGTCACTTTGCGCAAGTCAAAATTGAAAACTTTGAATTGCGGGCTTGAACTTTGAATAATTATTACGTTGCAGATTTAAATGCTAAAAAATTTTCGGCTTTTGCACTTTATAGTGCACGCAAATGTTGTTAGGGCGTGCACAAACATTTGTAAACTTTCCCATCTTCCATCGACCTCGAAAAATATACCAGCTTAATTTATGTTGAAAAATCATTTGAATACTAACCTTCTTATAAACAAATACATGTTTCAACAATATTCCTCGCCTTGAATATCTGTACAATGAGATCGGCCGAATTTTTGTACGGTGTCAGTAACCATGACTGTGAAGGGTCTCCTCTATCATCCGAAAATTTAAATAGGAGCCGATGTTATTATCATTGTTGCTTATCCAGGAGTCAACCATTACTTTGATTTCTATTCCAGGTAAGCTATTTCATTGGAATATCTCTGCACATGCGATCGTGGTTTCATCTAAGAAATCTAAAGTTTACTGCTATAATTTTCATATCGTGGTGGCAAAGCTTATGAATAAAACTTTAACATATATATAGGCAAAATCATGTATGTATGTAGATCAACTCACCATCATTCCACTCGTCCTATGCTTGACTTTATGATTTGTCAAACGTTCTTCATTTTGTGCTTGCTTACGAAAATAAAGGTGGGATCCATCTATGCATTCAATCACTTCAATACATATCAGGAATATTTCAATCATCGTTTATTGGACAACAACGTGCCACAAGAGCAAGAGAAGCACAAAAAGTTACTTACTAGTATAAATACCAAAACTTTTATGGAACCAATGTTTTGTGTTGGCATTAATAACTTACCGATCTGCGCAAAATTTTTTGTCACTTCTTGTATTATTTTCGATACAAAATTTAGAAATTGGGCTTTGTTCAACGCAAGTAAAAATTGCTAAGCGCCCCCGACCACAACAACTCCAAAGCAAGGGCTGAACGAACCCGTTTAGCGTATGGGCCACTCTCATTCACATCAATATATCCCAAAATGCATTCAAAAGCTTGTTACGACACGCGAAATTTACCCAAATGTGTACATGTAGCAATATACATATTTTAACTTGCATTGTTGACAAATATATAAAATTATCCACTCACATATTTTCGGGTAACGTAAGCGGCTTTGAAGCGCAGAGTCCTCCTACGTCGTACAGGACTCCATCTCCTCCAATCTCGATGTTCATCTACTGCCAATAAACATAAGGCGAATGAACTATTGCGCCTGTTGTTTATATATTTCTTAACACTGCTTAATTATTTAATAACAATATTTTAGTTACTTTTTTTTTGTTTTTTTTAGTAAAATAGATTAGCCCAGTGGGCGATATATTTAGTGAAGTGATTAGTTTTTATTATTTGTTATTCCTTTGCGCTTTATTAATGATGGCGACAGTATATGATGTATGGAACGATCGGTACACAAAAGAAGCGAAAAGTTACTGGGTTTTGACTATGTAGCATAGGTCGAACTCTAACCAAATTTACGTATCATATTTATTTTAGCCGTATAAACAATGTATTCGTTAGCTGACTCAGTGAAAAAAAAATGCCGCGAAGGAAAATCTTGGCAATACTTGACAATAGCGAAAGATGCCAACAAATAAATTTAATGAAAAACGGCCAAAGCGAAATAAAACAGAAGGATTGACAGACGCACAATAATAGAACAAATAAATTGCACATTTGCGCAACAATAAAACAAACATATACATTTTTCGACCAAGTTGAAGCTAAAATATGAAAAAGAAAAATCTATATATTGCTCTCCGTTTTTCTTTTAAATCTGTTTGCAACGAAGCCCAGCGGGTCGATTCAAACTCTAAACTGCTTCGACAAAAGTATATACATCAAACGAAAGGTATTAACCATGCAGTGTAGGGCAAGTCTTGGTAATGAGCTGGAAAACTATGCTGACAATTTTTCTGCACAATTGACTACATTATGTATATATCTTATATAATATTGTTGGGTACTTGGAAATCCTACTAAAAAAGTCATTTATCGCTCCCTTATTTTCAAACTATTTTTACACTTAGTATGTGGTTCTATGTATTTTGATTATATTTTCACGTGAAAGAGGCATTTATTGAGAATAATTGGTACAATACCTATACAGTTTGTAAATAAATTTGTAAGAATTTAAAGGATAACTTAGGATATATTGTTTGTCTGTGTTGAGAACTCCACCGCACTTGAAATTTGAGACGGCGTTGCTAGTCAACATATATTAACCAAAATATTTTTTAATATTTTCGAAAACTTTTCCCATGTTTCTACCAACACGACGATACCGTTTCGAAAGAACGACATTGGCTTAACATCGATTCCATCACCGCAGGCCAGTTAAGCCATGCTGCTTCGATCTGAACCACTGGTAATCAGATGGCGCTACGTCTGGCGTGTACTTTGAATGCGACAGGAAGACACAGTGTATCCTTGATAACTCTTACAATATGTGGCTTTGGACTAACTCATGACTTTTTGTGCATGGCCTTGGCGGAGTAAATCCACTTTTCTTCAGAATACGCCACGGAAAGCTCTCCTTTTATTGCCTGGCAAGCAATGAAACCGCGATATTGAAAGAGTTCGAGATGGCATTTTCAGCCTATTCGTATTGTACCCATTTTTCCTCCCTTCGAATCTTTCCCATCGCATGTGAACATCAACTGCTAAAATGTACGAAAATTTTTTAAAAGTTTGAGCTCGATTTTCGTCCAATAAGTTTTGCAATTAATTGCGCTAGAATATTTTTGGTCCTTCAGGCGGTTCAAAATCACCACATTTTAACCGTTGAAACAAAAACCAACAATTTGCATATGATAGGGACGCATCAGCGTAAGCTTCTAAAAGTCTTTGATGGGCTTCGACAGTAGATTTCTTCAAATCAAACAATAAAAGTAATGAATGGAATTTTATGCTCTCCATGATCAGCGTTTGTATACACTGAATAACTCAATAATATTAAATTGAAACCGACCATTTTATTCAGAGAAAGTTTAAAATCGAATTTAGCCGTTGTCTCCATTACTACTTCGCGCTACTTTATAATTTTCACGAATAGAGTTGTCCCTCTTAAAAATACATTCGAGCTCTAATTATTTAAAAAATGGTACCTAGTATATCTTCGTCACAAATTTCGTCGATTGTTACAAGCTGTTAACAGGAATTTGAAAAAAATGGATCAATAACTACCAACTTCGTTGGATTCCTCAGCCGATGAAATATTTAGCAAGCGCAAATAAACCGTTAACGTTTACTGATTTAAGGTACGTTGTCGACAAAGTCGATCATAATTTCATCCTAAACAAACTGCACAAAATACGTTTTTACCCCCATTTTTTGCCACGGGTACATTCCTTTTTCGAACACTATGTAACCTGATTCGAGGGGCATTGTTCAATAATGTGTTCTGTGAAAAAATCAGAGTGCATTCCGGAGTTTCTGCTTTATCTACCTTGCAAGCGAATAGCCGAATCTTACAAAAGCTTACCCATTAGCAAAGCTTACACAGACATATCTGTCTTTCGAACTATTATCTGGAAGTCGAAAATCTGTCGCCAGAATAGCCTGAAAAATTTTGAGAAATCGTGCAATATTAATTGAACGTTTGTAAATATCACCAATTGTAAAGACATGGCTTTTATAGGATCAATTCATTTCGCAAAAAAATTTTTTTGTTATAAACTTCAAAATATAATAATTAAAATTCCAGCACTGTGCGACATTTTTATCTGCTTGTTTGTGAGTAATTGATATTCGAAACCCCTTTTCGGTTTACGGTATATAAAAATTATAAAAATTATTTGTTAGGTCGTGAAAAAAATTTGAAGTCCGCTTACAGAAGCCTATATTATAGAAAAGTATGTATTATTCTGACATTTTTTATAAACAAAAGAAAAATGGAATGAGAGAACTTGAGAACATGAGAATTTGGTACTTTGCTTTCAATTAGGTTTTTGCAAATTTTATTACACTAACACTGTCTTTACTTTTTTTCTTTTGACAAACTTACTTTATTTTATATAGAAATTTTGTTTATTAACCACCGATTGAAATATAAAATTATAATATAAAACCTTTCAATGAATACATTATAAAACATGATGCGATGACGATTATCCGTAACCGACTCCCTTCTCCCTTTTTGTTCGTCTAAATAACATAAGAAAACGAGTGAAAAACTAATGGTGTACAATTTAACTTTTACTTTTTTAATATAGTATTCAGAATTTGCTTTGCTATATAGAAAGCTGAAATTTAGTAAAAATGTCAGAAAGATGACTTAACAAATGTTCAAGTTGACGCAAGACTTGGCACATGTCGTAAATGGAGCACAAATATTTAAAGAAACTGTCGGAAACTTTCCTTCTGCTTTAGAAATTCACATTGTTTACATGTAATTGGTTTTAATGTGCCTTTGGTTTTTGTATGAGAGCGTACACATTTACCACTGCCAGGTAGTTTCCGATGATAGCACATCCCTTTATTTAAACACTCATCATAGTGTTTGCGTTTCATTTACTTCTCCTTTTATCACTCTTTAGCTTAAATTGACGTGTGTTCTCTTTAAGGGCCGCATCGCATCTTTTCACTTCATATTTTGACACTCCTTTGGATTTGAAATTTTGCTGTGAGGTTTTTGAAGTTTAGTTTAAATGGAGCAAATGGTACATTTGTATATATATTCTTATATCATCGCCCAGAACATTCATGTATACACACTCTATTCGCAGGCAAGAGGAATTGTGGCCGTCATCAGTGGTTTTTTAATTTACTTGTTAATTTAATAAAGGACTGTTGCGTGTATAAATGTAAATCAAATTACTTATTTCACAGGCAATTGGCAAAACAAATGGAATTTCTAATCATTGATTCGCTCTGTCTTTTAAATGATTTTAAAGGATATTAAACGATTTTTACATTTTACCACGTATATCACGTCTTAATACATAACTATTTAAATGTAAGCATCATTTTAATAGGTTTCAAATATTGCACATGTATGTACGTATTGCTCATATACGTACAGATAAGCAGATTGAGGAAGTATCTGTTCGTATCTTCTGCTGTTGCCAACGGAGAGTCGCAGAGTGTCAAAATTGGGTTTTTATAAATGAGATTATCCATTCGGCTGTTCCGAAAGTAAACGTAAGTAGTTTTGATTGACATTTGGATCAAATATTTTCCCAATATATTGTATGTGTGTTGTCATTATTTGTGAAATACAATTTTATAAAAATGTTTTTTACGGAACATCTCACAGCACTGGATCCGTTTGAGATAATTTGTAATGATTTATCTGCATATAGCGGACAATAGTTCGACCATAACTTGACGAATATTTGCCAAGAGTTCAACGATTGTTCGCTTAAGCACGATTCTTTCCGTAACTTGACAAAAAAAGTCCAACGGTGAAAAAGCCCACCATTGATTGAATGATTTTCGTTGGTTTTGTTTGACCGTCACTTATTGTTTTATAATTGCACACGTTACAGCTGAACCACAATTTGTATCTGTTACAGCTAGAAAGTTCGTATAGCGATTGGATTTAAGGATCATTGATATTTCGATGTTGTCATCTTTGTTATTTATGTATATTTTGAACAAAAGTTTTGGACTCTTTTATAAAATTCAAATAATCTTAAAGGATTAACTTTCAAGTTATTTTTCGATAGGATTGCTATGAACACTATTGATACCATTATTCACAAAAAGAAAAAATAAATAAAGAAAATTAAAAGCTTGCATTTGGGAACGCGATATTACACAGCAAAAATTATATGTTCCTGTTACCGAAAGGCATACTTTTAACGAAAGCACTCACAGTTGAGGAAGCCGCGAACGTCAACTAACAAGCTTTAGCAAATTTATTTTCCTTGTCAAAGATTTCATTATAAAAAACTATAAATTAATTTTTGATTTCATTTTCCTAACAACCCTTGCAGATGGTCGGGTGTAAAAAATTATACGATCAAAGTTTATTATGCGCCAATTTCCATCATAATTGAATCTTTTGATAAAGGTGTTCCTAGTCATCAGAAATCTTATATTAAGTGGGATCTAAAAATGGATCCACGTGACTCAAATTGCGCCCGCTTAATTATTTCAAATTACCACTGCACACGAAACTTTATCATAAAACATTACCAATAGAGCCTTTTTGACATACAAGAGGTTATATATCATGAGAACCCTTATACTCGGTTGGATTCGTGGCTACGTGCTCGTTAAGGTTGATTTCTATGCCGAATCACTATTATGAGCCAATTTCTATGCAATATTGAAAATTATACAAACTAGCGACATTATAAGCTTAGGTCTTCTACATGGAGTGGTCAAAAAGAATAGCCAATCCAATGCATTTTCGACGGATTCGTCTTTGGGCGAGAACATGTTCATGAACCGAAAGCCATTAAAATATTTCAAAAATTACGACCTGTAGAATAAAGAAAAAAATGCACGCACAGACTTTACACGGACACGCAAGCTTAAATCGATTTAGAAAATCGTTCACAAAATGATTCTGAATGGATGGAATTCTGAATCGAAAGAAATGCTATGTAACTCTTTAATACGTGCATTTAATTAAATAATAAAAATTTATAGTTTAATAAAAAAATAAAAATAAATAAGAATAATATAGTAAACATAATAAAAATATCAGGCAGCCTGGTAATAAGCCGATCAGTATAAAGTTGATTAGAAACGGAAACGGTAGATTTTGATTCACCAAATCATCTTTTGCTGTTACTAGCGAATATGCGTATACAAGAATAATAATAGAAGTACCGTTGTGCAGCGCTAGCATTAACTGCATCCTAACAATATAACGGTACAAAATAACATTTTAATCTTTCTGCAGGGAATATGAAAGCACTAATATCTTCCTTCTATAGCGTATTAAACCTTGCTATATCCATATCCGTTCCCATTAGATACTCCTTACTGCGAAGCAATTAAATACTATAATAGGAATACGTAAGAAAGTTGTATTCGGTTGGTACGCCATTGCTTGTTATTTATCTTTCACCATTTACTTCGCTGAAAGGTATTGTACAGAAAACTTAATTCATCACGTCGTGACAGTTACAATAAATAATGTAGAATTAACACCTTCTCGCTTTCTACCCTCTCAGTCCCTTTATTCCTGTAATAGACATTGTAAAGAAAAAAAAAAACAAAAAAAAAAAAAAAAAAAAAAAACAGTTGTTTTTTTGGGCACGAAATTTGAGAATTATTGGGAGAAAAACAAAAGTAAATTTCCTTATTTACGTCCATTTTAAATATTACGCGGAATCGTGATATAAATTCCTGTGAAAGTGTGCAAATGTGACACTTTAATTTTAAGCTGATGATTGCAATTCAATCTTCAACGCGCACCAATTTTAAAGACAAAACCAAAAACCAGAATGACAGAAGGTGTGCGTGACTGAGAGAAAAGGATTTTAACGAAGAATAATTGTGGAAATTGTGCATTGTGAGAACGTAACCGACATAGTGCTAGATTAAACGATCGCTAGGTTGCGGCCATAAAAGGTGAAAGAAGAATGTGCTGTTTATTAACGCAAAAATATGTTTTAAGAATAGAAAAATTGGATAAATGTCAGAAACCCTCATGCAATTTCTTTGTACATTATTAAGAATTGAGTCACATATAGAGGAGACTAGAAGTCAGAGCTAAAAACAAAATTAGCAAGCTGTTGTACAAAAAAAGGTGAAAAATACGAAAAGATCATTAATGCGTTAAAAAAAAAAAAAAAATAACACTTCTCTTCACGCCGGGCAACATTACTTGGATTTCCGCGTGGTAAACCTAAGATGTCGTATCAATAAATGACATTTTTTTTTGTGTTATTTTTCGTTAAAATTAATCAAATTTTTCTTTAAAACTTATAAATTGTTAAAAATTCTTATAGCTGCGGCGATGTGCATCGACGTGGTTGCAAGAACTGGTAAGTTTTTTTTATATACATTGTTAATTAGCTATTTTTAAATAAAAATAAGTTTTATGAATTGTGATTTATTACTCCATTTTTTTTAAAAAAAAAAAGAAAAAAATTTAAAGAAAAAAAAAAACATAACTGACCATAAACTGCATAAATTAGATTATAATTCAGATTAATTTTATCTAATATATATATCTTGTTATTTCTTTTTTTGCAAATAAAGAACATGTTTTATTATTAAAAAATTAATATACTGGTAAGACCTCCTGAGAGTGACTGAGGGGTGAGGGAAAAGCAGTTTTGGTTGGGCTTGAGATTGTTTTTTTTTTTAAAAATGGAAAAATTCAAAATTTTCGGTAAGCATGTTATTCTAAAATAATGAGATAGGTGTAGCAAAACAAATAAACTATCACGAACCTAATTTAATTATTTACCCAAACCATCCGACGAGCCAGGCCGGAAAACATGCGTTAGGTTCGTGAATCATCAATTTACATCCTTGCATGACTTATTTTAAATAAACCGTTATATTACATATCCATACTGCTGGTATTATTAAGACAAAATTAATCCACCAAACCATTGTGTGCGCCATATTTATTTTAGAGTTAACTCATTTAAGCAGATCTTTATTTGAGGAATACGCAAAATAGTTTTAAACGTTCTGTGTTGTTTCCCTTATGAGTAGAAAGCATAAAACTTCCAAAAGTTAAAAAAAAAAAATATATTGAATCGCTTGAAGCTTCGTGCCGGCATAACCGATGTGAAACCAAAAATGACATATTGTAAAGTGTGACGTCACTTAAATATACTGGTGCGTCTGGACCTGATCCATCATGTATACGCAAGCTATGCTGCGAGGAATTATGTGGTGCAATCCTAAAGATTTTTAAGCTTTCTTTGAAAGCAAATGTTTTTTCCTTTGTGTTGGACAGGAGTTTTCTTATTCCACTTTGCAAAAGTGGAAACAGACATCTATTCGAAAACTATAGAGGCAATGCCAAGATGCCTTACGTAAATTGTTTGAACGTAGTGTCACCCAGCAAGTAGCTTTTGCTATCAAATCTACTATTTCTCTATTTCATTGCGGCTTTGTACGAACCTGTTCGACTTTACTTGGCATGTTTGCAAGGCATTATCTAATGACTCTCGCATGGATACCGTGTACGTTGATTTAGTTAGCCATAAATTATTGGTCTTCAAACTGCAGACTTCTGGTTTCACTTTTAAAGTTATTGGGATAAGCTCTTATCTTCGCAACGGAGCGTTTTAGAGTTAACTTTATTACCTCTCTTTATCTTGTACATCAATCATCTTCCACTGATGATTAAGTTGAAGCATATTTTAATATACGCTGATGATGATACGCTGATGATTTCGTAGTTTATCTTCAACTCATACCTTCTTCAATCTGGCTAAAATACCTTGGTTACATGCTTCCCATGTAAGAAGTCGGGATTCTCGAGAAGTACTTGATTCACAAAAATTGGATAGCATTCGTTTATGGACTTAAGGGTTTCATTCGATCACTGACTACTTTTTAATTTGCACGTGGACCACTCTTTAAATAAAGCTAGGTTAATGGTAGGTTTTATTAGACGATGGTGTAAATGTTTGACGATTGGTGCGTTGCAAAAATGTGACACAACAGCTTAGAGAGAGAGGCCAATAGAATCGGTTCAAACGCAATTCCTACTAATTGCCATTATAAATTTCGGTTAGGACCAGCTTGCCTTCTTCACCTCTTGAAAATAGATTGCTTCCGTCACTTGAGGATCGTAGATTTATCCCCGGTGTTTCCTTTTAAATTAATTTAATAAACGATACCATCGATTCGTTGCTTCTCTAAAAACTTTACTTGCATTAAGCTTAGTCAATGTAGATATAACTACTAGCTTTTTAAGTCCTTTTACGGTCCTTTGCAAAAATCGAAATGATATCGACAGTTTCATTTCCACGTCGGATTGTTTAACCTCTATCAAGTCCGCTCTCCGTGAGCTTTGCCCATGTCGTATCCAGATTATCCTCTAATTTTCATATCTTCGTAGGGTTCAAAAACTACATATTTTCATTATTATCGATTACCCATGTTTCCACCGGCTGTATGTGTTCCTCTGTGCCGAATGTAGACACGCTTTTTTTACCTCTGTTTACTTATGCATGCTTTTTGTTTTTTTTATTTTTAATTTTTCTTTAAATGCATTTCAACGTTTCTTAATAATACTTAGCATAAGAATTATTTCTAAGAACTAACTGAACTCGGTAGTTAATTTAATTCAGCTGAATTAGATGTCTAAATAAAATGAATATATAAATAAGAACTAAATAAAAAAGTAATAAATAAATACGGATGCTATCGCCTAACCTGTCAGTGCAATCTGCCGACGTAAATGATGCTGTTGAGATCAGCGGAAAGAGGCCCGATTGCTATTAACTCTTGGATTCCTGCTACATTTTTAACGACTCCAGTAATGCTCAATTCATCTGTGCCCTATCAGATATCGTCCTAAATAGATATCGTTGTTATTAGCTTTTACTGAATACATGCACCATTTCCACTTCATTTTTCGTATTTATGGAAAATTCCTGACTCTCTTCAATCCAGAGATTTTCTAATTGTTCTTGGGAATTTAAATCTGTCCTGCTTCCTTTCTATCACAGGTATGGCGCATTCTTTGACAGTATTTTCAGTTAAAATCTGACCCAATATAACACCGTTCGTAATCCCTACCATAAACTCTTTCATTAAGTTTTTGGTTATATTGCGAATCTTGGGTTGCTTGCTGTTGATCCCTGAGTCTTGCAGAAGATATTTATCATCCGACCATTCGCGTGATACTGAATGTCCAATACTTTCCTTATAATACAATGAAATCAAATATAAGTACGTTCAACTTTGCTAAGATTATCATAAACTATGTCATATTACTAATCACGAATTGCAATTTTAACAGTTTTAGTTGTATGGCTAGACTTTATGATCAACTGGATTCTGTTCTGCCTTTATGTGCTCCCCGTATGTTTAGCTACT
>KK502955.1:62362-126271 GCA_000688735.1 Glossina austeni | reverse complement strand
CGATATATGTTATGTGTCTTCCATGCGATTTCCCTTGCAGTGTCGCTTGTATGCATTCTGTCAAATATCCGGCCTGGGTTAGTAAGCAGCTAAGATTTTTGAGGAACGGAAGAACTAGATTCTAGCTATATTCAAAAGTTCGAGTAAGCCACTGCTCCTAGTAAGCCACACTACCTGTTACGCTAATTACATACGATATACAGGTTCTCAATGGATTACTCACGGGTTCTCAATGGGTTCTCAATGGTTTACTGATTTTAAGAGATTTTATAAATTTGTAAATATAAATCGGAAAATGGCGGGTGTCCCACCTGTCACGTTGTGTGGTGATAAAAAATGTGGCAGAGATTTCTGAGCTTCTTACGGACCTTTTCGTACTCGTCTTTTAATTGGTCGATGGCAACTTATTAATATGCGATTAGCGAATTTGATGCTTTTCCTTCCGTTGCTGTCCTGGCAGTTGAGACATTGGAAGCTCTGTCAAGCAATAAGGAGTCCTGTCTCCCAGGACCGGATGGGATTCCGTCCTGCGTAGTTCAGTATAGTGATATAATCCCTACATATTAAAACGGCTCTGTGATTGAGAATTACAGAGGAATTGCCACGCTTACCATATTGTCAAAGCTCTTTGATTCTAAGTTAAAGATTGGCGTTCATGTTCAATCAGAATTATAACACCTTTAACCTACAATGTAAGAAAACAAAGAAAAAAAATATATACGGAAATATTATTTTTTATGAAATGCATTCGTTTTAACATTGAATGAATTTAGTGTAGCAGCTTGTCAAATGATGTAGTTTTCTATATTAATTTTTATTAATTCCATTCTTAACGTTAGCTGGTAAGTAGACTTTCCAGCTAGCATTGCTAAATAAATAAATAAATTACTGTGTAGAAAATCTACTAACTAGTTTTTAAAATTTTTTCATATTTATTATTCTGCTGTTAAAATTCTCATTTGTGTTATTTCAAATTTTCTTATTTATAATTCTTTTAGGAAACAAGTTGTAACGTATTTGTTAAATTTACTCTTCAAGGAAGAAATTGTTATTACATTAATCTATCAAGAACCTATCGCATGTTACCGGCCTGGCTCGGCCGTCGAATGGGATGGGTGAGAAAAATTTTAAGTAGATTCATGACAATATTATTTTTTTTTTTTGTTACAAATGATTCATTAATATATACTAACATGCTTACATTGAATTTAGAATACTTTACGGAGGAAACAAAAAAAAATTATAATTGTGACCTATTCATTCTGCCTATCCCTCACCCTTCAGTCACACCATAGGTTGGGAAACCTATTTCAAGCTATCGCAACAAAAAATTATGTTTTGCTTAGCAATCACCCAACTAATATAAAATTGTTACAAATTTCCGCTTTTCTATGATACGGTCCGTATCACTAGATCGTGGATATTATTTTCAAGAGAAATGCACTTCAGAATTCTTTTAACTCTAAATTTCCTTATTTACAATTTATTCTTTAAGGCTAGGATTATTTACATTTTACTTTGGCAATACTCTCGACTTCTAAACTTTAGTATTGTTTTTCAACTCAAATGTTCTCGTAGGACTAATGTTCTTGTATCACTAAACTGCCTTCCGCAAATAGTCTACTTATATACATTTTCACAAGCATGTTCATGTATCAGCTAACTTCATGGATTTATTGTTAATCCGTTAACCAGCTTTTCTGTTAATCTTTTTCGTCGGCCGGCAGCTGCATGAGGCTCCGCGAGTATGCACTATGGAATTTATTACTTACGAAAATCAATTAGTTAGCATTAACTGGATTTGGGATTTTCGTTAGAATATACTAAAAAGGCTACAATTAATGTGAAAAATGCTGATGTCTACTGTTTTAAGTGGTGCATATTAGAGGCTACCGCTTACAAGTTTGACGAACCGTTGGGAGAAGAATTACGCAGATTAGCTCACACGAGCTATTATAAAGTCGGAAGTATTCGCGAGATTGTCATTTAATTTCGAAACATTCGGATTGACTTTTCTGGATTGAAATTTCCGATAACCAACTGTGACATCAATCGGTTTGAGCACAACACTACAGACATCAGTGTACATATATATGAATTGGTACGTTCCAAGGGTACATGGAAAGTGGTCAGTCCAACAAGGGCGGTAGAGGAACTATAAAGTTTGCAAATGAACTTGCTAACTGTATATAACGAAACGACTAAGCAATATCATTATTGTCTTATTACCAACATGCAGAGGTAAAAACACAATATACGCGAAGTAATATGTTAGGACAGTTTTGTGATTTGTGTCAAACGTTTTACACTACGACTGGAACACGCCCTAGGGACGGTTGCACAAAAGCGAAAAATGTATTTTCATCAGCGGCAACATTAACCAAGTTTAAAAATATAGAGAAGAAGTTGTCGTCGCCGGTAATCATATATGCTGATTTAGAGGTTGTGCTTAAGCCCATAGAAGTTCTTAATAGGAGCGAGGGGACGAGGACAATTTAACAGCATGAAGCGTCAGCAATCTCATATTATGTTAAACATGTTTATAACGAAGAGTGTGATGAACAGTACATTTTTGTTGGTGAGCATACAATAAATATTTTTTTTTTCATTTAAGTAGCTAATTGAATTTGTTTATTTATTTCTTATTTTTATTAGGAGAAACCTGCATAGTTGAATTTCTTAATTATATGCAGCGGAAAATGCATGACCTCTACCAGCTGTACTGGAAGAATTCCGTAAGTCCTAAACAACTATTACAAGATGAACAACCAACAGAGATGGAAAACCCCGAATGCTACGCTTGCGAGGAAATAATTTTGGGATATAGAGATAAGTACCATAGTTATTTTACAGGGAAATTGTGGAATTTGTGTAGTTCATCCATAGGGAATGTACGAAATATTTTTAATTTAAGCTATCCTACTTTCCTATTATCTGTCATAATTTAAGTAGGTATGATATTCACCTATCTATCACACAGTTAGGGTCGGGTTTGTCGGTTATGCCTTGTAACAAAGAGTTTTATTTATCAATTACGAAGAGATTAATGGAAGGAAATAGGATAAAATATTTAATGAATTTTGTGGATTCCAAACGATTTTTAAACTTTAGTTTATAGAAATTGGCCGAACATTTCAGCCCAGTCAGTTTAATGTGTGAAAGAAAGCATTCAAGAATTTAGAAAAATTTGCGTTAATGAGTCGTAAGGGTGTCTTTTCGTACGATTATATAAGCGACTCCACTTTTACCAAGCCGAGAGTGCTTCTATAGTTATTTGTGCGATCACGAATGTAGTGAAGCTGACTACTATTTCGCGCAGAGGGTGTGGGACGCGTTCAAATGTCAAACCCTTAAAGATTAAATGGTTCTATACCTTTAAAGCGATGTCTAAATACTAACCGACGTTTTCGTGAATTATGTTATAACACGATACTCCTTATAGGCTGCTGTAGTACAAAAAAATCTTAACAGATTTAACACATTAAATGAATTAGAAGATTCTTTTAAAAAATCTGCTTCTCTGCTTGCAACAAGAGCTGCAGTTGAATTGTACTCATAGAATACTAAAATTTAATCAAAAAGCTTGGTTAGAGTCCTATATTAGTGTAAATAGAAGAAAATAGAAGAAAAGTTGCAAAAATGAGTTCGAGACGAACTTCTATAAATTGATGAATAATGCTGTGTATGGTAAAACCATGGAAAATGTTGAAAAGCGTTGGGATGTTCGCTTAGTTACTAATTATGAAAACAGAAGAAATTCTGAAGGCTATAGGAACCTAGCTTTAAGGGTATTGAAATATTCAATGAAGGTTTGTATGGTAACGAATTAAGTGAAATGGGAATAGTGTATGATAAACCAATATAGGTGGAGGTAACTTTGCTAGAACTCTCTAAGTGGTTGTTGTACGATTTTTACTACAACTTTTTAATTCATTAAGGCCAAAGAATGAAAATAATATATATGGATAAAGGTTCATTCATAATAGAATATGGTGGTAGTATATATAATGTTACTAAAAATAATCTTCACAAATTTAACACACAGATTATCTGTTCGCCAATACACACAGTATCATTCCTAATAACCAAAAAGTTTGCGGTTTGATAAAAGGTGAGAATGCTGAGAGAATTATGACAAAGTTTGCGGGTTACAGATGTTAAAACTAGTCAAGGCGGGAACAAAATGTTAAAAAAGTTAAAGGTGTAAAAAGATGTGTAACTGACAAATTAAAATACAGTGATTACAAACACTGCATTATAAATAGAAAATCTTTTTATGGCGAACAGAGATTCATAAGAAGCATATCTTACAGACTGTATGCAAAAATCCGCAAAATAATAGCGTTAGATTATTTAGATGCTAAGCGATGTATTTTAGAGGATAGAATTTCTGGGGAAATTATAAAGTTAGTAATCAAAATACATAAATGACAATGTGTAAATATATGTATATAAAAATATATGTAAAAAAATTAATACGCAACGAAAATTTTTTTGGATTTGCTTTGTTTATATTTTAATATTAATAGCAACAGTAATAATAATACCAATAACGGTAGTAATAGCACACACTTTGTGTGATCTTATACATTTTTATCGAAGTAGTTGAGTTTTGTTAACCCATGAATTATGAGTTTCATCAAACTCCAGCTATATCACGAAAACTTTGCTTGTCTTCTTCTTCTTTCTAAATAGAAATTCGTGTCACGAACTTTTTACATTTCGTATTTATAAAATGATCCTAATATTTCATGCTCTTTATAAACTTTAATAATGTATGTAGCAGGAATTGTAATTTTTGTTTTACTGATGTGAAATATTTCAGCGGTCCAGTTCGGTTGACAGCCTTTAAAAAATGTTCCTTTACATTTGCTAATTCTAACATAATCACCAACTTTAAACTTTGGTTTTGGAAATGTCGTGGGAAAATTATATGCACTTTGTAATATATGCTTTTCGTTTGTAATATATGCGTTCGTGTTAACTTCATTTGGTTTCCTTTTTATTATTCTATGACATATATTATTGTATTTGGCTAGTAAGGTTTGAATTAAATCTATCCATTTGTCATTACCGTTGATACTAAACATTTTCCACATCAAGTTTTTCAATGTTCTGTAGTATCTTTAACATATGGAGGCTTTCATATGAGTGTGTGTGTGATAATGGTTATTGAAAGATTATCAACTCTTTAAAACCTTTATTAAAAAATTCCTTCCCCTGATCAGTCTGATTATTCTTTGTAGATGTACACTTTCTTCTCTTTCTAATACCTGTCTCATATCCTTAACTATCTGAGGTAAACTTTTAGATTTTACTACTTTACTGTAATTTTATTCATTTCTAGACATTTTTTCAGAATTTTCAAATATAGCTTATGAATCTTAATAATTGATTTGGTCTTGGTTGCTTTTTGGTAAACGCTGCGTTTTCTGAGCACTTTGCGATGTGTGATCCATTTAATTAAACGACACAACTAATACTGAAAGTGACGTGAGTTCTTTTAGAATATAAAGTCAAAGATTATATAAAATCAGCTCAGTATTTATCAGTGACTCATCAAACTACATCTAGCATAACCAAAGCTACGTTCGCTCTTGTTAATTTCCAGTATTATCATGGAAATTAGTATAGAGTTAGCATATATGAGTTAGCTATCTGTTGTAGTTTATTACTTTTTATTTAGACCTCCGTTCATTGAAAAATAATTAAATGAGAAGACTAAAGATCAAAATCATTTCTGTGCTGAATTTATTCATGGTTTAAAATGGTGGGATGGAGTAATAGTCTATTCCTGTATACTATCACCGTTGAATCACTATGATTATATTTTAATACTGGGAAGAGAAAAATAAGAATTTCTTAAAAAATATTTAAAGGCCAAACATTCGTGGACATAAAAACATCTTTGAGAAAATGACTCAAGTATTTTGCTAACTGTTCACATCATCGAAATGACTAAATTTAAATGTGCTCTCAAAAATCTATATAAACATTTTATCTACATTGAAAAAAACTCAGATGCCATTAAATTTATTACTTAAAATGAAATAAAAGTTTATAAAATGATATATTCTATGAAGTCCTATTTTATTCTCTACAAGGCAAAATGTTTTATCAATTTTACTATGCTTATAAGAGGACCATCAGGGTCAGGCAGAACAAAAGTTTTCAAAAATCTTATTTACAACAAATATATATATTACAACAAGGATTTTCTCATTACTGCGAAAATTGATCGAATAATTTGGTGTTATGATGAAGAAAATGCGAAACCTAATATGCATAATGTTGCGAATATTGAATATGACAATGGAATGCCAGAAAATTTGAAAAATGTTCTCAATGAACCAACTCTCATTATGCTCCATGACTTAATGATGGACGCTTTCAACAAAACAGTTTGTGAAGTTTTCACTAAGGGGTCACATCATAGAAATTTTTCTGTTGTTTTAGTAACAGAACAGTTTTCACAAATCAAAACATATACTTGTTTTTAAAAATCCAAGACATGTCGTACAATTTCAACATTTAGCGAGGCAGCTTAATCCCGAAAATTCATCTGAACCTGCGAGAATATATAGAAATGTGACTAACAAACCTCACGGTTATTTATTAATCGCCCTTACACAAAGCGTAAATGATTTATTTAGATACAGAACGAACATATTTAATTCGAATTTTTCCTATTGCTTCTGTGACACCGGAGAAAATGGTCTTAAAAAAAGAGTTTAAAGCGACTGAAGAACCACAAACATGTGCTGTATATTCTCAAAACCAATAATAGCGAATTGTGAAAAGCTATACCCAACTAAGCTAAAACTTTGACTTTGACGAAATAATTGGAAACACTAAACTAAAAAATAAAGATTGGGGGTTTTAAAAATTAAAAAGAAGAATTCCGAATCATCTCGAGATCAAACGCTACCATAAAGTGCAAAAGAAAGGTTCTTGTGCATAAGCGTGACAGCTTCTTACCTATAATTTTGGCATCACGATTAAGCATTTTTATTGGAAAATTGGTAGGCAATGTTCAATAAATATAAGGTGAAACTAAATAAAGTAATTTTATTGCACCCGAACGCATATGCTGCAATGATGGATGACCACTATTCAACGGAATTTATAAAAAAAAGTTATTACCATATTTCAAGAAGAACTCTCTTTCAGAATATAACAAGTGGATCAAAATTAAACAAGAATTAAATACTTGTATTAAAAGAAAATTAAAACCAATTAAGCAAAACTTTGATTCAATACCTGAAATGATGTTTTCTAAAAATGATGTAGAAGATGTGAAAGTTACCATTGAGAAACCTGAAATTCCCCTAAAAAACGTAAACGATGCTGGCACATTACAAAATAGCACAGTAAAATTAAAGTGACTTCGGTGACAGTATTTCTGTTAAGTAAAAAACTATTACAAACCTATTTTGAGTTCATTTATCCAATACATTTTAAGCTATGAACTATGTGAAGGATTTTGACTTTACTTGATTAAGCAAAGATTCAGTCGTTTACGAAAAGAATACTTTGTCCTCATTTACAAATATTGTAAATCATCCTACTATTACAAATAATCAGTGGGAAGTTGGAATAACTGGTTTGTTGTTAAATAACGTCAATATCGAAAATTATACTCCTCAAACCCAAGCGCGGGCATATTCACCATTATTTATTTATACCGATATAAAAAAACCTCGTTGCGTTAAATATAAAATTTTAAGATATCTTGCTGTGCGGTCGTTTAATGGAAAAAGCAGGTGTTTTGAGCTCAAAAGCGTAGAGTGCTACAGGCTTGAAATTACTATACTCCTATGTCCTATTAAGGTCATCTCTATACTCATATTTAGTGCAGACGTCGCATTAAAACGAAAATAGGTCAGTCACAAAAGAGATCTAAAGCGAAGGGCACGAAAAAATTCAATCTACGTAAGAAAGTAAAGAATACATTTCCTTAGGAACGATGAGCACTCATATAGAATGTATGAAAAGCGAACTATATTTATTTGCACCTCATCCTACACAAAGCAGCGTTATAAATACGGAAGAAGTCTCATATAATCATATTCAATCCTTATAAAAATCTAGCTCTATAAAATGTCTCTGCCTTGGCAATGGGGACACATATCGAGATCTTTGCAGTGTTTATTTAAAGTTGGTTGTTCTATTGAGGAATAAAGATAATTCTGATGTTATTGATGACAAGTGTAGCGTTGTTAACAACCTTCTACATTCAATGTTTCGAAGAGTCTCCGTGCACTTAAGTATTGTTCTAGTTTCGCGAGGAGGCGACGATTATCACTACAGGTCATACATACAAACTCTACTGTTGCACTGATGCTGGTCGAACGCATTTATCATGTTCTGAATAGTATCCAGACTGCTACACCGGTGAAATCTTTCGTGATGGTAAAAAACAATTAACTGACCTGTTTGGTAATACAATTGAATTGTTTGGAAAAGTGCGTGAAGATATTTTTAATTAACCTTACTAATTAATGTTGATTTGCACATTAGATTTAATTTGGAAAAATCATGATTTTATTTAATGGAAGATCGTCATAAGCACACGCAGCTTAAAATATTGGAAGCACAATTGTTTATGAATCATATAACTATTAATCCTGCCATACTGGTTGCTCATTAAATCATATATAGCAAACAAAAGCAGCTGTATATCCATATAACAAAGTAGAAGTTAAAACATTCACTCTGTATCCTGGAAATTGTACTCTATTGTTACATAATATCGTCATAGGACAACTTCGAACATTTTTAGGCTTTTGTATGGTTTACAATAGCGCTAATCAGGCGATCGAGCAATGGATCCTTTCCACTTCAAGCATTTTTATATGCAAAGATTTAATTTGTCAGTCAGTGGTGTTCAAATACCCACTCGACCCACTTCAAAAACCATTGAAAAAAGAATTTTGCAATTTTTTTAATAGAAACTGCCACACGTATGCATATAACAAGTAGCAACTCCAAGGATACATTTCAAGCACTTTCGGACATTATACCTTACTTTATAGAATATACAAAAGTCATCGAAAGAGTTTAAGTGCTTATGTCAAACGGTTTAATAAAACTGACTACAGCCTTAATGTTAAAAAAATACTCAAACTATCTGAAAAGAATTTTTAATAATATAAAAGTTGATTTTTCAATTTAGGCACCAAATCTTTTATTTTCATTTTGAATAATCTCAAAAATCGGTGCATTTCGCTATAGATTTATCTCTTCTTCGAAAGACATCATTTTTGATGTTATTTTCTTTCAACTTTTTATACGGGTTTTTGGACGGGAATATGTGACTAAGGCGCTTCGATAGGAATATCCACCGTAAATCCCCCTCAGGTGATTTCAAATAAAGCACAATTTTTGTTGCTTTTGATTTACATTCAACTATTTTAGAGGTGGTGCCAATAGATAACTCGTCAGTCTTTATATAGCCTTGTTCTGATGTTTTCCAGACGTCATTAAGAGTCTGCAGAAAGGACTATTAACCAAATTTAAAAAAAAATGAACATTTTTAGAGCAATTAAGTAAAAAATATTTCTTACGTTCATTATTTCTTATCATGTCTTTTTTTTGCTAATATTGCGCACATACTTCTTTTTACAATCAAGCGTTTAAAGAAACTGACTAAAATTCAGTTTATAATTTATTTTTATAGATTACACGCAGTTCACATTCACATCATCATGGCTCTGGCTACCAGAAGAATAAAATAAAATTATATTTTTAATCGTTATTTATTTAGTTCTTTAGTTTATTATCTCATCGAAAGTAATTTCAAGAATTTCACTGTCATTTAAAAAAGTTTGGTAATGTGTTGCAACGGGGAATATATTAATGTTTAAAAGTTCGTTGTCGAAACCATCATTGAAATAATGGTTATAGTTTACATCCGCATTGTAATATCGAGGGTCGTAGGCTGGAGTCCCACTTTGAAGGAACTGCCACATTTGGTTATTCTCTACGAAACTTGATTGGAAGACGGTTGCCCAATTTATCTCTCACCTTTGAGAAATTGGAGCAATGTGGGTCGATGACACTGGAGAATATCTACTGGTTGTGTTGATAAAAAATCTTCAAGATCATCTTCGTTGTCGGCGGAAATCCGTATTGTCTAAGAATAGTAGCTATCTAATGTACTCATTCGCACCCTATGTTGATCTTCGCCATGCATTGATAATAGCGTTGGTGTTGATGTTATAGACGTTGTGCTGCTGGTTGATACCATTTTTTGTATATTTAACAAATGGTATATAATTTTTCGGCAAACTGGTCGACTTGATGGTTTGATTATTTTTAGAAAAGGTTAATAGAAAAATCTGCTTATATAGAAGAGAAAAGTTGGGGAACATACCTTCAAGCGTTATCTATAAAACTTCTTCTGTCTTTTATTGCCTTCAGTTTTTTCCCAATAAATACTGTTAAATATGGTCATAAAGTAATAAATAATATACAATTTTGGCTTTTTTGTCGTTTGTAATGTACCGTAACATTGATTCTTTTTCCAGCTTCACCGGGGTATTTATACGAATAGAAATACTAATAATAAGAATACAAATACGGAAGAATCATTAAACGTTTGAGTCTTTTGAAAGGCAATACGGTGAAATAGTCGCGTCACCCAGAGTGCACTTAATTTGTTTTTCTTTCTGTAAATTTGTCTATGCATTTCTATCCAGGTTCCTGTTTAGTTGATATCATAAATAATGTATGCTCTTGAAGGAATCATTTTTTCGTTTGTTCATTAAGATGTGTGTAATAAAGAAAGGATCGATCGAAGGACATTTTTCGTGAACGTAATATGAGTGTGTGTAATAGGAAAGATACGAATGTGGTGTTATTTTTGTGCGTTCGTATTTTCTTCCGAACAATCTCGTTTTCTGGGTGAATTGATTAGGATTTTAAATTGTTGGATTTTTGGTTTTGAATTGTTTGTATGAAGAATGTGTGTTGTTATTTGAAGGCGAGGGGAAAGGGCAAGCGTTACGCATGCGAAGGAATGGTGGATATGTGTTAGTGAAGTGAGTTGGTGGGAGAGGTGTGCGTGTGTGTTTGTGTGTGTTTGGGTGTGAGGTAATCAGCTCGGAGCAAAGAATACAATACTTGTCTACTTAGGTGCTATTCTAGTGCGGCTTTCATTTTTGGTTATTCTTGTTCCTAATCACTGTTGCGGCTTTAGTCACTTCACTGAAAGAAATTTACAAAGTATAAACAAACAAATAGTACACACACTTTTTACAGTTGTCTGTGCAACTCGGAGCAAACGTTCACTAACCAAATAAATAAATGAACGCTTATGCCTACACGTCATTTGTGTTTAAAGTGACAATTTCATTTTGAAAGATTCCGCCATATATTCTGTTTTTAAATCTGTAGTTCCACAAAGTACAGTTCCACCAGTCCAGCCTCAAAAAAGTTAATAAAAATAAAAACTTATTCAGCACATTTTTAGATTTATATTTTAATGCAGAAAAGTTATTAGAAATGGTTATACATGGTGATTGTATATAATGCAATCCTTGTTGTTACATTTTCTTTATATACAAAAATGTCAATTTATTATTTGTTTCGTGGATTTTCCGTGGCATTTTCTTATTTAATTTATAGAAAGAACAAATATAGCAAATATGCTTGCATGTATACACTATATTGCTGTAATCGTTAGTTCATCTTTTCGCAAATAATATATATATTATTATTGTTTTATAGCTAATAGTAAAAATTTTACAATGCATTACTTGGAAAAATTTGATGAGAGTTCAATTTATGTTATTAGTTTTCCATTTATTAAACTTTTATGAATTTTGCTTTTTCGATTATAACACCTACATTTTTGTATTAAACTTACATTGTGTATAAATTCCAAAAACTTTCAAGTTCTTTACATTTCTATAAACAGTTCAGATCTCTTTAAATTTTAGATATCGTAAAACTCAAACATAATTTTAATCACAACATTTCCTTTAGAGCGTTTCTGCAGAATGTTCGAATATTTTTTTAAAACAATTTTCAATTTAATTAATTGCAATAAAATGTACAAGAGCTTTAATTTTCTTTTCCAATTAATTTTTAGAAAAAAAAATATTTTTGCCAATAGTTTTACTATCAATTTTAAAAGCATCCTGATATTCCAGGTAATAATTTTACTTTTTTTCAACTTGTATGTTTTTCGTCCTTTTTCCCTCGCTGTTTCTCGTCTTGTTCTTTTTTTTCCTATATCAGGCATGCCAATCTGTCGTTTGTTAATCGTTATTTTTCATCGTTGAATTTACCAGCCCTACCTTCTGTAATGCTACTGGGTTGTGTTTTTAAGTAAACGGAACGATATTCAAACGTTGCAAAACCTAGGAACTCTACTCAGCCTATTTGTTGAAGGAGTCATTCAGGGAAGCAATTAAGCTAAGAAAGGCAACCTCCTAAACGTAGAAGTTTTGTCAGCCGTTTAGAGCTAAACCAAGCGACCCACTTCCTATCCGTAAATTCATAAAGCCATAAAAAAATCTCGTTTATTAACCTGGCAACGCTATGCCTGAATAAAACGCGTGGTTAACTCAGTCCTCTTTTTTATTTAATAAACATATAAGTCCATGCTTATAATGACTTTTCTTTGGTAATTTTTATAGTTTATTTTATTTTGAATAATAAATTAATAAAATATAGTGAATTTAGTGATCGTACGATTTTATATTCATTACCTAAATTATGTACTGTTTGCTGACGCTTGTGCTACGTTATCGTTAATTGCTGAATATATAACGGAATTTTCTTTATGCTTTTTCTAATTTTTTGCTGCGGCTTGGTGTTATTTCTGTTCCGTTTTGCTTAAATATGCCTGCCGCTAAGGTTATTCATATATTAGATAATTTATACTACGCCAAATGTTTTAAAAATGAAATATCATCCTGTGATGAAGTTTGTGACTTGAGAAACAACTTCAACGACTTTATGAAGCTTGGCTAAGAGGATCATGATGCTTTTAAGAGCTCAATGATTGTGGTCTGACATAATCGCTTGTAATAAATTGAAAAATAGTATTAGCCCCGCGGTAACGAAAAATACAAAAACTTTAGAAATGGAAAACAATATTCTTCGCCGCAGACTTAATCTTGACGATATTGCGTTAAGTGGTATATAAATAATTTTGCGCCTGCTGTGAGGTGCTTACGCCTTTCTTTTGGTTGATATATCCGATCCTGATATTAATCATGATTGCTGCATGAGCAATAGGAGGTATACTATTGTTAACTTTAACAATATGGAACATAACCATGAGTAACTACTTTATATTTTATTTTTTTATTCGTTTATTTATCCATTTGTTATAGGCTATAAGCGCTTAGCGTCTAGTTAATCCAGAAAATATAAGTGGTAGTCAACTAAAAAAGTTAATAGAAATAATCCACAATGTACATGATTTAAGAATTAAATCAATTTAGGTAAACAATAATTTCATTAATTTAATACACACTGTAACTCTCCAAAATTCAAATGAATCAATGGGTGTGATAATAAAATGTTTATCATAAGTGGTTTAACACAATGTGTTTGAAGTCTGAAATCTATTGTAAAAAAATTTCGAAAATATTTATCGGCACGCGGATGGACCGATTATAAATTGATAAAGCAACTCGTCGCATAGGAGTTAAAAGATTTGCTCAAATTCAGGAATACCACCACAGAAGTTAGTTTTTTGTCTAAGTTACTTCTTAATTATTTAATATAATATTATGGTGTTTCGTAAATTCCGACTGGTAACGGTTAATGTGGTGCGTAAAATCTATATGGTTCTGTAATTGATCCCTTAATAAAACTTTCAGGGGAGGGGTCGGTAATCCGATATCGCAGATGGAGATTTAGCCTTTGGCACTGAAGTTATTCTTCCTATTTTCCAACAACTTGGAAAGTTGGAAGTGGTAATAATGTTACACCCTGACCTACTTAATGGTCTCTTTCGGACCATGATGTCTATGGAAGAAATCGAAGTTAGATTCGAAGACCCCTTAACTACCTTCCTCTCATAAAATAAACAAATTCAATTAAATTTCGTTTTTATATTCCAAATTGAATTTCGAAAAAAAATGTTGAATGTAATATACAAAGTGTATTAATAAAGGATTAGCAGTTTTAATATAATATTTTGTATAAAAAAACGAAATAATGAAAACTACTTAATAATAGAAATAAAAAGAAGAAAATAGGTATTTTTTTCTAAGTGAGATTACTGCAATTCATTTACAATGAACTAAGAAAATATTAATTATTTAATTGTGCACTGTGTGTACAATATTTATAACTTAATAAGTTATTTTGTTTCGCATAATGCTAAATACGGTTATATATAAAACCTAAATCTGTAGATACGGCCACCAACATCTGTATTCTTTATGATTGAATAAAATTTCCGCGCTCCGGAAATCTTTTCTTTGTTGCATAGAACTGACCACGACAAAGCTGATATAGTCGACTAATGAGCAAAAACCAATTAAAATTCTTAAAGGAATGAATTTTTATCTCTTTCAGACTTCTTCACTTCGAACTGACGTTTTCTTTTCCTTTCCGTTGTTAAAAAAATTTGTAGGCATATTTTTCATTGACAGCTTGACTTTATTTTTAACATAAAATTCCAATTGCCCCCAGTGTATAGATAGCACTATTTTTGTTGTTGTTGTTTTTGTTGTACTCATAATGTTAGCACGTGTCTGTTTGAAGAGTATTTCTGAATGTTCCCCAACTTAGGAGCATTATCAATGGCTCTCTTTTTTTTGTGTATCTTCTCCTTTTGCTTAGCTACTCATAAGTCAGATTAACGTTCTATCGATATTACTTTTAATAATCCTTCAGCCTAGGAAATAAGTGTTAAGGCTAAAGTGTTAAAGGACTATAAAATTCAAATGCGTCTCAACAAAGACTATCCATTTTTCCCTCCTCCATATAATCATAGACAACTCTCGACTTAATTTTCTCGGATGTATACAGGCAAACTCCTTCACCATTTGACCACGCCCGATAATTCTTGAAATCTCGGACCCGTTTAAACTTACGACATTACTGGATACACATTCCATATGGTGATATTATCGTTGTTTAATTTAGAATTTAAAAAAACTCTCCTTTCTACTACAGAACCAAGGTTGTTAAACAATATTAGTATTAAAAATGATTCCCAAGATAAGGGCAACAATAAAGCTATGCATAATATATAGAAAAAAAAATAGTGAGTATAAGTATAAGACACATACGTAGAAACAAATATAATAACCAAAAAAAACAAAAATTGATAAAGAAAGTACAAACAAAATTCAGATATAATAGGAAATTGTTGCATTTAATGATTCAAGCAGAAAATTACTTTTTTTATCATATTTTAATAACAAAATGAAATGAAACTAAAACTGTGATTATCTCTCTCTAGAATAAAATTAAGATTTACTTTCATCCATTCCACATTATTCTGCGAAGCCAAAAGGATTTTTTTCTTGATTTATTCCACCAATCTTCAGATCATTCAGAAGTACATCATTTTGCACATTCATTTCCATTACCTGATTAGGTTTAAAGCTGTAGCTTACTCGATAATTCATCATTATTATATCTCCCTTAACAACATTATTCATTTTTATTAATATTGCGGGCTTTTGGGTATTGATTATGTATGGTGTTCAATAGGTTTCATTTCGAGTTTCGAAGTTTTTAGCTACATATTTATATTTAATGAAATTAGTTTCATCTGATAGATTTAAACGTCATTTAAAACATATCAAAGAATTCCATTTGCACAACTTCGTTAACATTTTTTATAACACACATTGTAAATTTTCGCCAATTTTATACATACACTATAAATAGTAACAATAAATTTTTTTTTATTTTTTATAACATCAAGAATGATTTCTTTTTCCATTTATGCTGGTATTTTTTACTTTATTTTAGATTTTCTCATCATTTTGTTATTCTTTCAATATCCCTCAATTATCTTAGCAAAGGCGCGAACCAAAGGCGAAAATATTTCAGCATTTAGCAAAGAAAGACTGAAGACTACTTACATTGGGCCAATTTCACGCCAGTAATTAGTGCCCTGTTTTATGTACGTGCAAAAATTTATGTCGAACTCTATAAGGAGTGTGCCACTTCCTTTTCCAAAAGATACCGCTACTGTAATAATAATATCTCTACGGTTTATTTGATTTCTTAGGTTATTGTTATTCCTCCCAAAATTTTTAAGTCTGGATGCAGTGTTTTCTTCGAATATCTTGTTATTGTAACCGCTCATTCTACATACGAAAAATTAGAACTCTCAGGAGTTATGTCATTATAGCTTAGTATACATACTTTCATTATACGTCATATTTTTTTTTAGGGACTGTTAAAATTGAGTAAAAAAAGTAAAATTTTTCTCTTATCAAATTGTAGCCGCGCAATGTGCAAAAATTTAGATTAAAAGTTGGTGATCTGACACCAAAAGTAAATGTATTTGTAAAATTGACTTGCTATATGAACTAAAATTATATTCTTATCTAAGGAATAAAAAACCCTAAAGCCTGTGATTCACCTGCGTTGAGAATTTTAATAGGCCGTCAGGGACTAAGGACTTTGCTAATAGTTCAATTTTTATTTCACTCAACTGCGATTAAATTCCTTCTTTGTCGATATTCGCAAGATTTTGAAAAGGTTCTTCTAAGATATCAAATTTATTTTTTAGAGGTTTCACGAAAGAGTCCACTATACATTTTTTACACATTTTTTGCAACTAAAAGAAACTCCAGTCTTGGTTTTAGATATATTATCTCGTTGCCTGAGTCATTGTGTCTGTTGTATAACACAATTATAACGCTGGCAATGGTTACAAATAGCACAAACGAAGGATCAAGGTTTTTTACAGGAGAACGACCACTGTTCACAAGTCAAAATTATTTTCCGTAGTATTAACGATTTTTATGTAATAGAAAATTAAACGTGTTTGTATAACTTAAGGTTTTATTGGCGAACACTTTTTTTGATATTCGATTTTATTTTAAAGTAGCATCTTTTATTTAATATGCCCGACCGCAAAGAAGTTTTCTGGGACATTGATGAGTACGCCGCTTTGAATAATGATAATGATTGCAATCTGGTGTACTTACTTTTTGCTGTTTATTTTAGAACTTTATTGTGTTTCTGTAAATTTGTTTTAACGACGTAATTAACTTTTTGAATAACTTTGCCCTTCTTGAGGCTTCGTTTTTACTTTGACGTTAACTCAATTTTTTATACTTCTATTTTGCATTATATTTTAATACCTAATTTTTTTTTTTTATCAATTTTAGTTTTGTTTTACTGTGTGTTATATTATCTTATTTGGTAGTTTCAGATGACTGTGAAATTAATGCTTGACTTTGCTCGAGATTTATGGATTCTATAATAATAAGTTTTTACCTGTAGGTCACCGCCATTTCCTTAAATTGTTGATATCTTACTATTTGTAATTATCGGTTATTGTAATAGGGGTCCCGTTGTAAGAAGTAGCTCTTTAAATAATTTGTTCGCTCGTCTGATCTATTAAAGATCGCAACGATTACGGTCTGTGAACAATTTAGAAAGTTTGATGAATTCAAAAATATTGTGATTGGCAATTTTGACCTAATTGCTATCTCTGAAAAATGGTTGAAACCATTGCCATCGTTCTCTTAATGTAATAGGCTTTAGTTTAGTCAACAATGAAAAATTAAATATTCGTGACGACAGTGTATCTACCTATATATCTGGTGGCATTAAGGGCAAGGTTATTTTTAAAGTTTCTTAACTTAGGTGTGAGCCAATTTTAATTGAACTTTTTGATCCAGTTTGTTTGTCCAACAATGATCTTGTTTCCTTTGAAAACAAACCCTTCGGTTTTATTTCTAACATTGTAAGTAAGCATTTTACTCCGCCCGTGTATTTGTCCGTCCATAGTAGGGATTACCCCTCATCCTCAACCATGTAAATTCTAAAGATAGTTGGTTTATCTGTCTGATTTGTCCCTTAAGTACCTTATAATTTCGTATTAAAGTGTACGTACCTTTCTGTCAACTATCACCTTTGTGTAAATGTTTTATAAATGTGAAGTTGTTGTCGTTGACCATTGATCTAGATACTATAGTGTATAAACGTTTGTAAAATCGCTTCTCTTTTGTATCAAAAATATTATATATATAAGATAGTTGTGTAACAACATTTTCGCAGCAAAATTGTTAAGCACTAGATCAAGGCATGTGATAAAAACGATGTTAAAGAACTTAAGAGAGAGTATACGAACTGAAATAAGAGCATTTTCTAAAATTTTGTACGACGATGATGCGCAAGACTACACACTACCAACCTCTGTGTGCGCATTCAATAGATCTGTACGTGAGTGCATTCACGCTAAAACGGAAATACTTGTGTGCGATTGCGCGTGCGCTGCTTAAGCAATTATATGTAAGCGCACGCGCAATAGAATTTCCAATTTTGGTTTTTCTCTGCTTGGTCGTTTTTAATTTTGGTATTTTTATGTCAACATTTTTTTATGCATAAATTTGGCTTTGTTTAGATAATTATCACTAGTTTTCAATATATTTATATATTTATTGCCAACAAATGTTTATTATAATTATTCTTACTGATTTCTACTATACATATGTTTCCTTTTACTGTTTTTAAAAGAAAAATATTATTATAATTATTTTCAATTTCTACATTTGCATCAATTCATTTCGCCAAAATTTCATTTAAACAAATATAACTCGAGCTTGATCCAGTGCGGAGTCGAACGCACCGCTACAACTAAATTCACGCTTCGACCTCAGACCTACATCAACCACATATAATATATGTTCTTGTGGTTGAAACTGTTATGTATGGTTCATATGCACTATTATTCTATTTAATTCAAATGTGTTAGTTCAATGTGCAGTGTTCAACGAATATATGCGCACATTTAAAAATTCCCATGGGGAAATACCAGCTGATGTTTGATATGCAAAGTCATTTCTTGTCGACCCAATTTCATCAAGTTAGAAATTTTCAGATGGAACTTTTTGTAGCAGATCGATCGTAGAAATACGGATTTGATAATAGAGTAAAGGTATTTATACCATTGTAAGTTCTTTGCAGTACAGTACAAGTCCAAGCCCTTGATATAATGACACTTTTTAAGAAAGTATTAAAAAAAGTATAGAAATATATACATATATAAATATATATACATATACAAGTTCAAAATGCCAAAGTGACAAGCGCCCAAAATATTCATTATGTGTGGCAGTAAAGGCTGCAAAGATGGTGAATTGATTCATTTGCACAATTTCCCAAAATCACTCGAATACAGAACCAAATTGTGTGAAAATTTGGGGATTATAGGCGAATTACTTAAGCGTTCGTGGAGAATTTGTACCCATTGTTTCGTTCGACCACCAACACTGAACTTATGTAAATAAAACATGTCTAATTTTATTATAAATATATTATATTGCATACATATATATTTTTATTTTAATACACACACGAATTACAAAGTGTAGAAAGGATATTCATTCCATTAAAATTTATTGCTATTGCACGCAAATGCGCCGTCCCAGTTTCCAAGGTGAATTCACTAATATATTATACATTGTACCCCGTGAGTTAACAGCCCTATTTGGGAGCTAACTTGATATCAAGTCTACACTGCTGACAGAGATTTTGCACCAAATAAAACTGTATACGGGCAGTAGTCGAATAAGTGGTCTGTTCGGAGGAATTTTCAACAGCGTTCATCCATGAGCCAAAACACGTCGTACCAATTTTCATCAAAAGATATCAAAAAGTGCAGACAAGAAGACAGGACAGACAGACAGATTGACGTACAGACAACTTTAGATCAATGCAAAAAGTAATTCTGAATTAATCAGTATAATGAATGGTGGATCTCTCTTAAGTCCTTCTAGGTATTGCAGACGCGTCCGCATAAACTAAATATACGCTTGTACCACCAATGGTGTAGTCTTAGTTTCCTATTAATTTCTTGCACCAATGGCTTACGGCGGGCATAGTAATCATCATGTTGTAATTTGTATATACATTGGAGCCAACGCAGTCGAAAAATTGGGGTATGAATGTCAATCAGAAAGAACAACTAATATAGTAGTTGAGACCGACTGCAGGTTTTTAAGTGAATAAAAGAAAATGATATGGTTGAAAATGAAAAAAAAATTCGGACCAATAACATACATACGACATAAGCTATAAAGAATTTTTCTTTTTGTTAAACTGTTTTAAAACTGAATTTTGTTAATTAACGCTAATTTGCTAGCATTACAAATACAAACTTCAAGTACAATTAAAATAAAAGCCATGCATAAAGTAGCAGTCCATCTAGTAAACTTACTTTTTGAAGTACTTTTTTAAGGTTTATTTTGCAAATGTTTGTAATGAAAATTATCTGAAATATATAATCATAACATGCAAATAAACTTAAGTGAAAAATTAGGTTTTGTTAAAATTATTTTAAGATACTAAATAACCACTTGTAATTTGTTGATTATATAAGAAATGAAAACAACAACAACCACAGACGTTAAAAGGAAATCAAAATAACAAGGTAATATTGAGAAAAATGCCTTTAAAGCAATTGTGCAAAAGTCCTTGAATTTGAAAGGTGTGATGCAAATCCGTGTTCTTCATTGACTATCGTCGTTTTATACATTTGTAAACATCGCCACTCAGCGCCACTCTGCTCGGACACGCACGATGGTGAAAATACCAGCAGAAGACACATTTATATTTATTTCTTAATAATAGCATATATAAATGATAATAATAATCAACAACATTTGAAAAATAAACTATATAAAAGCAATAATAGATACCGTCAATAATAACAAATAGTAACATATAAAGGAAAATGTCGAATTGAGTTCAGTTGATGATAAAGAAAGAAAAAGAGTCTTAGACAGCACCAATTCATTGACAGCTTCAACATCTGAAAAAGGTTATCTAACGCCCGCTCAGCTGGCATTGCAAAATAGTAACGGAACAGTGCAAGACTATGAACACTCTATAGCATGTCCGTGGGATAAAAATTAAAACCCCCTTTACTTCCGCACTAACTAACTCATCAGTGACACATGCCTCCATTCTCTTGTTGCCTCCAACCTTTTAGACCTCTTTAATTATATTTATTATTTTTGTTTATTAAAATGTTCAGATTGCCACATAAAAGTGGCAATCTACGTTGAGCTCGAAAGGCAAAGGATTTTCAGATAAGGGGCAACCTATTTTAGAAGCGTTTTTAATACCAGATACACAAATAGTCCCTAAAATTCTCCCAATCCCATGTTTGAACAAAATGTTCGAACATATATGTATATTGCCTTTCCCGGTAGAATATATTCGCTTTACCTACAATGGTAGAAATACTCGCGTGCGCATGTGCGTGGATTTGCTCAAGTTTCTTTTTGCGTTTCTGTTTGAAAAAAGAAGAGAACCAAACAGTGTGATGTCACCACAAAGAAATTATTTATCAAATGCAGGGCATTGATTATGTATGATGTTAACTAGGTTTCATTTTCGAATTTTGACGTTTATAGCTATGTGTACGCACAAGAGGTGCGAGGAACGCTGAGTCAAAATTGTCAAAACCAACGTAAGCGAAATTGGTCACGATTTGCATTAAGATTGGTTCTTTTGAGTCAATATTGATTGTTCAAAGTTGCGTTTATAAAAGAAAGCAGCTGTAAATTGAAAATAAAATAAATTGCGCATAAAATTGTTTACTTAGAAACAGCTGAACCAAAATTAAAATTTTATATTTGTGAAAGGTAAGTAAATTAATTCTTCTTTTTTTTTAATTTTTACTCTAACTGTCTAATTAATACACTTAATTCGCCAATTCCATACATCATCATATACTCTCGCTATTATTGATAAAGTGCAACGGAGCAATAAATAAAAACTTATTATCTACTGGATATATTAATCTTATCGCCCACAGGCCTAACATATTTTACCAAAAGAAACAAAAACAAAATTAAGTAAGATGTTGTTATTAAATAATCAAATCATGTTGAGAAATATATACACATCAGGAGAATGATTCCTATCCTCATGTTATGTTATTTGGCAGTAGAGGCACATCGAGATTGGCGGAAAAGGAATCTTGCAAGACGTAGAAGGGCGTAAATGCGAAGATAAATGACTTTATATATTTATCAACAATGTACATTAAAGTATAGACATTGTTAAATGTAGATTATTGCGAAAGCTGCGCGTGTCAGAAGAAACTTTAGAATACATTTTAAGAAAAATTGGTATGAGTGATGGAATAAGAATAAGAAACAAAACTGGCGGTAACTAATTTCTTATTATGTTTTTCTTGTTCTTGTAACACGTTGTTGTACAATAAATGAGGATTGAAATGACGGAACTCAAATTTGTTTTCGAAAGCCCACATAGAATGAAGAACGTTTCATAAACCGAAAATACAAGCATAGTCCGAACGAAATGGTGGAGAGTTAATCGACATACACACATGTTTTGCTGTGTACTTATAAACATTTACCCTTTTATTGAAACCTAGCTTAAGCCGTTCGTTGGAACTTCTTCCCAATACTTGCTATGTTTTGACAAAAGATCGATTAGACTGTACAGGTGGTGCTTTAAATGTCATATCGTTTGCCTTTCCGTCCTAATCATTTGAATTTCCAACTCCTCCCGACGTCTACTTTATTGTCACTAGTGTGAAAATTGGTAGTAAACTTTTTATATATAACTTGTTCCTACATTCCTCTAAACGAGAATATTTCCACTTGTGAAAAGCATGCTATCCTTATTTGTGGTGTGGCATATACATCGAAACCTACTAATACGGTCATAGCGTTGGATAACTTTAATTTACCGCAAATCGCTTGGATTTATAATGATTTTTTAATATGTATGATTCCCACTTCAACATCTGAGAGAGCTAGTGTGTTTTTCAATGATTTATTTGAATGAAACTTAGTTCAATACAACCACACTTTTAATTGTAATGGGAGAGTGCTAGATCTTTGCTTTGTTTATTTCCCAAACATAATTGTAAGTCGCTGTCCTCCTTCTAAAATGCCTGAAGATCATTATCATCTAGCGATTTTTTGTTTTTTCATTACCAGCAGAATTGCCATTTAAATAGCACTAACATGTTAAAAACCGCTTGCTCAATTATACAAAATGATTAGCCAATATTGTACTGCTTAAATTTCATCTCTAACAAATTACATTTGATTTTACGGCTGGGAATATGGAAACACTAATATACTCGTTCTATAATATATTAAAACAATCAATAAAAATCAATAAAGTAATTAGATACAGTAAAAATAAGGAAAAAGACTTTTGAAAAAATACATAAAAAGTGAATTTGCATACGCACAACCCATCAAATTATCCTTCAAAGGGTCAAGTACTCACTTCTTAGTAATCTTAAATACTTTTATAAATTTGTCAACTTCAAAAGAAGAAAATTCATTTATCCACGCTCCATGCCTTTTAATGGTCACCCAAATATAATTGTGTGTCTGGGACTGATAACATTCCAGCACTAATACTCAAGTTACGTTCTGAGGAATTATGTCGTATAATCTCAAATCTTTCAAAGAAAGATTAAAAATCCTCCCTTTGTGATGAAGAGAGTAATTTACTTATTCCGGTTCACAAAAATGGAAACAAACATCTGTTCGTGAACTACAGACGCATTGCCAAATTGAGTGTCTTACCTAATTTTTTTAAACAAATTGTTAGTCAGCAGATAGCTGTCGCTATCAAACCCCATATTTTCTCTCACGGATGACATATACAGCGATTTTAGTAAAACATTTGATTTACTTAGCCCTAAATTATTGATCCTTAAACATCTTGTAACACCTTGTAACGCATAAGGTCTGTAATAACCTTCACTGTCTGGCTGAACATCGATTTTATGTAACACTACTATCTCTGCAGCTCCTCACTTGCCAATCTAACATTGTTTGCCTATAGTGTCATCAAAGTCTGTCCCATTACCAAATACAACTCTATTATTTATACAGCTATTTTAAAGTCCCTTGAAGAGGATCGGAGGCTGTGGAGTCGGTCGTAAGTGCCATTGACGAACTTGCGAGTTGTGGAGATATGGGAAGAGGCGGTTACGCCTGTAATAAATGCACATACTTTACTCTTATATGAATAGGCGGACGAATAAAACCTACTTACCAAAAAGGCAGATCGAAAGCCCTCGGCCAAGTCTATACTCCACCCTACCTTCGGCCCATGATTAATAATCCTTTTCCCTTCTCTACTATTCTCCGCCGTTATTCCTTTCTCAACGAGTGGGATTAATAGTTTAACCTGCTACAGGGTGGTATCTGTAACATATATTACAAGATAAACCACACTTTACGCGTGCAAGTATAAACAAGAGCATTAACAGGTGAAAACAATTAAATGAGGCTGAATTGGAAGAAACAAGCTCTGAAATTTGCCTAACCATAGGTCTTTTGGAAGATCTGATGGAACCTATGATTTGCACGAATTTTGTTCCTGTGGTCAGGTAACTGATCTTGCTTGGACTGAAAACGATCCCTTCAAGACATATCAATTCAATTATCCCAATCAATAGACGGCCAATTCAATTATCCCAATATAAATTATTAACTTTTGGAAATGAATACGAGACAACGAATCAGGCACAATATCTTAACTGCCTTTTCGATGCTTAATTGAAAAATTCAAACGTTGTAACTTTAACGCCTATCTAGCCTATCGACCGTCAAAATCCTTTTCAGACGTTACCCATTTGAGAGAAGCGTGATCTGTAATAACTTCAAACTCATGCCCGTCCATATAGGCGCGGAAATTTTTAATAGCCACAAAGAATGCTAAACATTCTTGTTTCGATACGGAATAATTCTTTTTAGTGGTATTAAGTTTATGAGACATATAAACAATAGGACCCTTTTCTCCATTTTCGTTCTTTTGATACAGCACAAACCACAAACTGGTTCGCATCACCTTATATAGAAAATGGACGACTGAAATCTGAATTATGTAATAACGTTGCAGGGCATAATTTTTCTTTCAAGCTTCCTCTGATCATTCGAAAGACTACCTTTTCTTTAGCATGTCAGTCAGGAAAGTGGACAATGATGTGAAATTACGCACGAACGACACTAACCTCAAACACGTAAGAACCTTCGTAACTGAAGAACAGAGTTCGGCAAAGATAGCCATGAATAGCTTGAACTTTGTCGATGGCTGTATTAAATGGTCCAGGTATTTGACCCGTTTTTACAAGAACTTACTCTTTTCAACATTAATAGTTGACAAATACAAGACAATGTTTGTAGATGATCACTAAACGTATCACAAATAATTAGCAAATCATCCAAGTAAACAAATATTTGATGGCGTAGGTGAGGTGGAATATGCCTGTCCATTAATCCATATGTGTATGTTATGTAAACAATACCGACCAGGTGCTGTAAAGGCTGCCTTCTCTTTCGAATTTTCGTCTAACGGTATTTGCCAAAGCGAACTTTTTATTTCAATCCTTGTGATATATTCAGCCTTTGGAAATCTACTCTATATCCCGTTAATGAATGGTAAAAGATAAGCGTCTTCGCCCGCAACGCCGGTCAGTTTCGAGCGTACAAACAAAATCGAACTTTCCTAGCTAATAACTAAAGTAACGGATGAAAATCAAGGGCTTTGATATTCTTGTATAGCTCCTCGGAATGGCATTCTATTGAGTTCTGCAATCACAAACTTTTCTAGTCCAGGTGATACGGATGATATTTCGATGTTTACACTCTGCAGCTGGCATGGACCTTTAATCACACAACCTCCCTAGAACCATTGGCAAAGAATATAGGTGAATTTGACACCAACCAGCCTCATAAGAAAATCCTGTAGGGGAGTGGCCCTATTCCAAGTACTGGGTACAAGAATGAAAATTTAGATATAATCCAAATCTTCCCCTCTGGGCAAGGCGAGGCGTATCAAGCACCTCTAATTATTTATCATCACAGCCACCACAGGTTAGTTAACCTGCTGCGTTCAAAATGTGGCTGGACATACCATCCACCGGAGTTTCGACATCGTATGTCAATGTGCAAACGTCCACCCGAAGAATCTTGGCAAATACCAATCTACAGTTCAAGCAATGCTGTCATCTCTACCCGCCTAAGCAGAGCATTCGTGACTTCGTGAGTGGGTAACTTGATTCCATAGTTCTTAACATGCTTTAGAATTATCGGCATGCGCGTGTCATTTTGTTCATAACTTCATACTGGCTTTTTGGATATTACATACTTCCAGGCGAGCCATCCCTGCTAGTCTCCCCGTTGGATTTATTGTATTAGGAGATTTGATCAACCCAGCTACACCAGCCACTCATAATCCTACAATGTCGTTAGCTTTGCGACTGACTATATTGGTGTGGAAGTCTGCACGCAGTCGAGCCCTGATACCCTCAAAGGCCCTGCAAAGAAGAACGCCTGTCTCCGGGGAAACTGCAAGTGATACAGCGAAATGTCTCTGTTTGGTAGGTTTGGTGCTACATATATCGATTAATGAACATATCGCACGCATACACATAAACCCGAATTCCGCAATCTTAACTTTTAAGTCATAATGTGTAAATCAAATGAAAATGCAGTCAGTGGCTAGTAAGTTAAAAATAAAAATGTGACGTTATGCAAAAAAGAGCCAATTTTGAATTAATTGACTGATTTAAAAACAATGTTCAGCATAGGGCAGCTAAGAGAATACAATGAACGATTCTAGATCGTGTCGAATTCTTAGAAGAGCTACACAAAATCTTTCGTGAAACGCAATCCTCTTTGCAAGAACTCGATCACCGCGAGTGCGAAAAAACTTATCGTTCCAATTTCAACTCGTTATACTTTGAACTGAAAGAAAACCTCACCGCTCAATTGAATATCATAAAAAATGCTCAGCGAACGTCAACTGTTTATCAATTTCCGTTGGAAGAGACCTTAGCGTCCTGTTCCTCAGCTTGTCGTAAAGCAAAGTTGCAGGAATTGGAATTAGCGAGATTGGTCGAATTTTTTTTGCCGTGTTTACGACGCTCATCGACAACGACTATGAATTACACAACCGCAAACTGAAAAATTACATTATCTCTAAGTAATTTTAAAGGATGCTGCTTTCGATAGAATTTCTTGGTTGAAACCTATTGGAGCTAATAGTACTAAGGCCACTGATTTATTGAAAAAATGGGTTAATAATAAACTTCTTAATTTTCAGATCCACGTTGAGAACATTTTTTGATTGAAAGGTGTTGCGCAGGGCAGTGTTGCAAGCTTGCGACAGTTTGGTGACAAACTTAAGGCCCAGGTCTGCACTGTCTGCATTGTAATAAAAACTTTCCAAAATACTTAAAAGTAAAATAATGATTAGATTAGAAAATTAAAGTGATTTCAACTAATTAATAAACTAAGCAAACTACGTAAATGAAAGAAAAAAAATGTATAAATAAAGAAATAACTAAAAATCGTATCGAAACGAATTGAATGTTTTTGCACGAAAACTAACCCTTGCTTATATACAACAAAAGGTTTTAAAGAACAAAAAAGGGGAAAATAAGGAAGCGGAATTAAATTTTTTATTCTCAAGTGTTTATAAAGTTCCCAATCGAAATGCTCAGAACGATGATGAAGATGGCGGCGATTACGATAAAGATCCAAACTCTCCCCAAGGTAATTATCAGCTAATGGAAGCATGAGCTGGAGAAAATGAAACCTGAAAATTCAAAAGACGAGAAGATTGCAATTGTAGTCAACGCTACAAACGTGATATAAGCTAAACTGAGAAGGGCGGTAGGCAGGATGACATTCTAGAACATGATTCGGATCGTATGTTTCTATTAAATCTGTTTGTTGTAAAAAAAAAAGTTTCTATATAAATAATACTTAAGACATGATGAACGTAGAAAATTGGCCTTACTAATGAAGCTGGACCGTTGCCTAGTGACTACAATGAAGTTGAGTTTTAGCAGTTACCGATTTTATTCTCCTGCATTGCATTGCACTGTAGTAGTTGTATTGGCTATTTCCCTTTGCGAACATCTTCTAAATTCAAACGGATGTGGATGTTGTAGTGGCTGATACTGATAAATAAATTTTGCAATGGTGCCGAATACATTTGTTGTTATTTCTACATTGTTCGTTACGTTAACTATACATATATGTGTGTTCATCTCAATATTATGTGCTATGCACGTTCAGTTTTTTACGTTCTTTTCGTATTACAACAATTTACTCTGCTTTACGTTTACTACAATGGAAAGCATAACCTTAACGGATAATGGGTTATTTAAATTTGTTTAGCAAATGCTTGCTGTTTTCAAACAAAAACGGAAAAAGAAGGCAAAGCCATTTAACTTAACACTCAACTTAAATCAATCCTTTTGTTCGAGGTATGACCACCAAAACATGAGAATATTTTTTGTAGTTAAACCATTTGTAAACTCCTAGACCAACGAGAGTATTTGTTATTATATGACAATCAGGAAATTTTTGAACCCTTTTCGCTTAGGTTCGGTTCGATTCTTATGTATATCAAAAATATACCTTCTGTTTCCTTCTGATATCATTCTTGTCACCACTTTAGACCCTAATTTGTATAAATTAACTCCAAATTATAAAATTTTCCATTTCCATAAGATTATTATTTTTTCAGGTCTTTTTTCTATGTTTGTAAGCTAACGAAAATTAAGGATATACAATATGTTAGGTTAATTTTTACTCATTTTTAATTTCCACATGATTTATCTTTCGAAAAGTATAAACTATTCGCTTAATTTAAAATATACGGGCAATCGTTTTTATCTACTTAGCTAGTTGCCAGCTAGTTGTTTTTATTTAATTTCTCATTTTACTTTACAATCTCTAACAAATATCGTTAAATAAGAAATAAAATTAATAATGCATTTAATAAAAGATTTGCACGAATATCTTATGAGTTTTTCTGGATTTTAGACCGCGTCGTTTGTACTTTTAAAATTCACTCTTGACAATTTCATATCCCTTATATCTATAACTTGTATAAGGACTGGTTTGTGTTATGTCAATTTAGATCGGTATGAACAATGTATACGCACAATCTGACGTGTTTAATAAAGTTACTCTAACAAAGTGTTGTTGCCATTACTACAAGATTCCTCAAACCTCATTCGTTTTTCTTTTTTCCCAATTTTCAATTGGCCAATTTTTCGCCAGGTTTTTCATAAATTTTACGAATGCGCTTTTCGTTTCTTTTTCTAGAGTGGTCTTCTATTTGGCGCTCTTGACTTCTACAGCAAAAAAACGAATATATGATCGTATTTATATCGGCTTATATGTTCGCAGCTTTGATATATTAAAGTCTCGTTTAAATAAGTAAAATAAGTAAAGCTTTCTTTCAAGGTGAACAAAACAGGACAGTTCTTGTGGATTGGTTGTTTCAATTAATAGATCTAGCTAAGCAATTATCTTGTAATAGCCGGAGTAATATATAATCATGCCCATTAAAAACGCCATGAGATTGAAAAATGGAAAAGTTGCTTAAAATTTCACGTGAGATTTACTTAATTTTTTGCCTTATTTTAGAAATAACGAATCAGGTTAACTTCTTAAATGTATGTTTTCACATTTTTCTATTAGCGCTTATTAAAAAAAAATCCTTTTTATATGCTGTAATATGCAGTCAGTTCGCTTTGCCGTCCATAATCTTTCCATTCTGTCTCTATCCAGTGTCGCGAATAATACCTGTCAGCTATTGCTATTCATGCATACACATCATTTAACCTACAAAAACTCGTCACTAAATATTATTCAACAACCTCAACTGTTTCTTCATATCAACATATAAAAACCTACGCATTTGAAACATTCACGTAAGTAATTACCCAATACATTATGTCCATCTAAATGTAATCTACACAAATATTATATCAAAACCGATTGACGAAAAACTCGGCTATTATTTCTTGTACAACGGAATTTAAATTATTTCGTTATACCTGGTACATTCAAAAGTCATTAATTCATTTTTCCGACATTGTTTCAAGAATAAAAATGCTCTTAGCGGGTATTTACACATTAAAACATATCGCATTGAAATGGATATCTACGACGATTAGCTGAAGCTAACCACCGATACAATGTGCGAACTATAATCTTTAATTATTACATGTCGACATATTGTTATTACGCCCCCATCAATAACAACAAAATTTGATTTTACTGCCATTAATGCTTTGCTTGAATTATTAACGTAATAATTGCATTTATATAATAATTTTAGCATTTTATTATTATTCATGTTATAATCCCTATAATAATATATTGTAAATCCGTCAGATTATATTATATTATTGTAATTCATATTATAATTATATAATGGTAATATTTTATGCAAAAAAACTTATATAAATACCCATTTTGAGTATACTTTCTTCTAAGTCAACGTTCATTCTTACAATGCTTCCCACTGCGCGGTTAATCATGCCGCGGATGATATAAAAGCTGGCACAAAACGCATAATTCTTGAGACGGTCGGTGGCTTGACTTCGGTATGGCCATATCTGAGTGAAATTAGCTCAAACCAGCTTTCTCCCTTTTCTATCCCTTTTTGGATATTTGTTTTTGCTGCTGCATAGCAACTGTAAGTTATACACTGCATGCGCAAGTGCAAAGATTTCTTCTGGGCTAATCACCTGGAATATATGTAAGGAGTAGCATGTATTCAAGCGTGTGTGTAAAAGGAAGAACGTTATGGATTCCGGCGGTCTTAGCTAATTATCACGCTGGTAGGTAAACACTGTGCCCATCACACAAGTGGGTTGAGGCGGCTAAGCCGGCGGTCTTTTGCTGTTGTACAACTGTTAATAGGGCAAGATAGTACTTTAGAAGATGGGTAGTGGTTGCAGAGAAATCGACTTGGGCGATTATCATGCGTATTTCATTGAAATCTGAAATGAAAAATGAATGAAGTGATCAGATTCCAGCCCTATTGTGGCACGACATGGTGTAAATAAATATTCGATACTAGAGCGAGACAGACAAAATAGAATTGTTGACGTGAACGAAGATATATGCCCAAGCAAATAGAATGGCTTACGATAGAGGTGTTAAGAAAACAATAACGAACTCGCCTAAACAGATGTAAGCTAGAGAAACGAAGAAATAGGAAAACAATGCAAAACTGCATCAAAGGATAAAAGGTGTTTCAATTTACAATTCCAAACAAAATTTATTGATAGAATTGAAAATCAATGGCTGGCAAATTATTAACAAATTACGTAACACTACGCTGAAGCACCTGCAGGGTTTGGCCAAGAATGCAAAACAAGCCAAATTAGGTAAACGAAACAAGGTGGAGCACACATACGAAAGCGCCCGGTGCTGACTGGAAAAACAAACAGAAGGATATCAAAATTTCAAACAGAACGACGAATATACATTAGAGATATAATTGTTAGATATGATAAGCTTGCTTTATATATTTTGTATTTTTCTTCTGAAATTCTTTTATCGTACTGTATTGTTACATAGGTTAAATAAAGAGCAAAAACAAAATTAAAAATAAAAATATATGATGATGCAATTGCGTTACAAGTCACCACTACTTCGCACAAAAGGTTAGAGTTACCAATTACTAACAAGCTCCAAGTGCATTTGCAAAAGAAGCTTAACAAATTCAAGAATTCAACTTAATAGCATATTCAAAGTTTCACATGCCCTTGCATGCCTCAGCTTAGTTAAAACCTTGGTAAATATATCGGCAAGATTTGTGTCTGGTCGTAACCTATCAGCATTTAAATCTGCTAAGTTTATGAACGGTTGGATTCAAAGCCCATTTCTCATAGTAGATTTCCTCAGTACCCTCACCTATTCCGCATGAGGATATGAGTTAAATTGAAATAGTTTTAAAAATAGATGAGTGATATCAAATCTGGATATAATCGCCAAGTACATAAGACTGCTTATAAAACTCTGATATCCTGGCAAATACAATAGGCACTCTTTATTCTCACTTAGAGTTACTCTGCTTGTTCATACTATGGATGCAGGTTTCGAATTCTCTATGTACCGTACATTCAGTAATTGTCAGGTATATTTTTCTTGAAGAATTTGTATGCTTCTTCTACGATTATCCCGTTAGATTTCTGTACCCAAATAAAATTAGATTAGCCCGCGACCCACAGCGTCAACGGTTTCATTAAGTTGTGAAACAATAAAGTTTATGCCAGCTAACGGTGAAGATGCCATTATCATATCATCCACATACAATGCTATGATATTAGTATTGTCTCCATTCCTTCGAAAATACATGCAGTTGTCCATCTGGCACCGCTTGAAGCTTGTCTCAAGCGAAACTAGAGTTATGTTCCTGTTCCATTTTCACCCTGCCTGACGTAGTCGATGTAATGGTTTATTCGGCTTAAAATTGTCACCATCAAGATTACCGTTCAAATATGCTTCTACAATATCAACGTTATTCGCTAACAGTTCATATTTTACAACCAATGACAGCATTATTCCGATGGCAGCATCCGCTATAATCCGGTAGCGACGGGAACAAATGAGCTCTGAGCTACCAATCCTTGATCACAATTTTCCACGAAACCTTTCGATCTTCTCTCAATGCTAAATACCCCCTTAAACCTTATAAATTTTGCAGACTTAGATGGGGCGATAAGCAGCCATGTATTATTAATTGATGTTGTAGTTGACTTCCACAAAATTTTTTCGTTTTTCAACGCTATCTCAATTTAACGCTTGGGTAGGGCTGAGAATAGACAGTCGCTAAATATAGCATTTCTGCCGACAGTGCACCTAATTTCTTAGATCGTTCCCCAATCTCGTCGCAATAAACTTATCCCCGCCTAGTCGGCTTTTGATTTCATCTCCAGGACCACTCTGAGGACCACTCTAACCGACAAACTGACAAACATTGAATTTCATAAACAACGAGCGTCATTTGAACTCGTTGTAAACATTTCTCACCACGCATAAAGCTGTATAAGTCCCTTGTTATTTATTTGAGAGTATGTCTTAAATGGTTTTGCAATTATTTTTCCAACGAGAACAAAAAAAGAAATTTTTAGCTTATTTTAAAGATAAGTAAGCTGATTCAGGTTCTTTTTTGCTCTTTGTCTAATTAATATTCTTAATTCGGCAAAACTAGTAATCAATTCGATATAATCAATCTTTCCCTACATCTTCATATAGTGTCGCTATCATTGATAAAGCGCAACGGATCAACAAATAATAGAAACTTATCGCACTGTTGGATACGTTGGTCTTATCTTCATAGCCCTAGTCCATTTAGGTGCACTATAAAGAGAAAAATCCCGAAATTCAAGATGTAACTCCTGCAGATTTTCCGCTCAAGGCCATGCAATTGAACGGAATAAGCGCGGAGAAAAGAACCGGCATATCTGCTTCAGTTTCAAACTGAATTATATTAACATAGAAGATATGAGGAATAAATCCGCTTTGAGATGTTTTGTGGAATTACAACTTTACATTCTATTTATGTAAAGCAAAACCAAACTTTAATTTTCAATCCATTTTAAAACACTTCACATTGTTATATAAAATTTAAAACGTTCAAGTTCATAATTCGAAGTTTTCGTAACAAATGAAAATATGAAAGAAAAATTACAGTTGGGTTATCTTCTTCAGTTTCGAATTCTTGTGGCCGAATTAAATCGTTCTTTTCTTTGGCTAGCTTTGACTTGTTATCATGGAACGGGTTAAAGTTATCTTTTTTCTGTTAACAACTGCACTGTTCGCCCATTTTCTATTGTTGACCACTTCCAACGCGCCCCTTAAACCAACCCAAGATGTCAGAGCTATCGCGCTGTATCTTTGTTCGGTAACTCTATGAATTTAGATCTTCAGGTTTTGTGCGGTGCTTTGATCAAAATTTTTTGTCATATCCAGATGATGCGTAATGAAAATTACGATAACCTTCATAGATTGTTGCAAATGAGCAATAAAATATGTACATATTATTGTTTTAAATGTTAAATCACTGAGTACTTTTCATGAACTGATGAGCTCTTGCCTGTTGAAGAATATCTAAAAGGTAAGGAATATTAATTGCTCGGGAATATGCAGAAATGTTTTCTGTTGAGCTAACTGACAAAAAGTCGAAAACATTATCTATTTTTAATTATACCCACCTGTTGTTAATTGCATCATGTTCTTTCTTTGTAAACAAAGAAACGTTAAATTTGCCTCCTATTTTTTCGAAATAAATATCGCATGACGAAAACCATACATAACGTAAACTTAGGTGCTTTCAAATTACGCCGTGAAAGGGATGGCTAATTAACCAAAAAAAAATATACATAATCAGAGGGGTAATCATGTACGCAGACAACCATCGCCGTGATTACTAGGGTTTTTTCTGTTTTTTTTTTTTTTTTGTACAATTCGTCAACTTTTGTCGTCAAAAATTGTGTAGAATTAAAACTATAAATGAGTTCCAATATTGAAATGATCGTAATCATAATAAAGAAATTTACATTTAAGTAAATATTGGAGTAATAAAGTACATGTGCTTTCAATTCTAGGATTATAATGTTGTTTCATGAAAGGAATTGACGGCGCGAACAAAGATTCCTTACCAGCGAATAAAAATAGACTTTCCTCATATGAAACACTTGAAAAAACAACAGCAAAATGAAATGTGTTAAGCTATTGCCATCAAAGGAAGAAATCATTGAAAAGTTCAAGAATGAGTGCGGCTATCGAAGAAGAAATATTATTTTTCCTTTTACTTATTCTTCACGGTACGAGTGGTTTAACAATACGAACAATCTTAGGAATTTTTTTATTAACTGTGTAAATTCTTTTACGTAATCAAAAATTTTAATTTCAGCAGAGTTTCGAAGGAACAAATTGATGAAATTGCATTTTTCATTAAAGATCATTCCGAAATGTCTGATAAGTATCATTGAAGTTATTTGCAATGGCGCCAGAATATGGGATGAGCTAGCAACGAAGCTAAATTCATTGAGTTTTGGTGCGCAGAAATGCGGTGGAATGGCGAAGAGTGAGTTTGAAAAAATTTTATTAGTTCTTCTAGACAGCCAAAGAGCACGCCAATGTAAAAAGAAATGCCTACATTTAAGTAAAACAAAAATTGCTAAAGCAAAAGTTTAGATTACTTAATACCGTTTGCAAGTACTAGAAACTCGTTCTGAGATTGCGTTAGGGTGTCGGAAGCATCCCGCAAAGCCTTTCTCGGCCGTGTCGTGGTAATCCTTTCTTGTGCGTCCCGACTCTCTTTGTTCTCCTCTTTAACACACGACCACAAAGAAAAGTTTTAATAAATTGTGCTGAAAATATTCACATTGGTTAGCACTTTTCAATTTATCCCGATATATAAAAAAAAAATTTTACTTTTAGCAAAAAAAATTCCTTTTTTTCTTCAATGTTCACAAATTTGTTCACAAATCTAATTTCGCGTACAGTTTACTTTCCATATTGAAAAATAATTCAATTTCTAGCAGCTGTTTATATTTTTCTTTTAGAGTTGCGTTTGTAAAAACGCAGCTGTAAAAGAAGAGATTTGTAGTAATTTTTCTTGGTTTATACTCAATGCTAATGCAAATTTGTTTTCGGCGATAGCCATTTTGTTCTCGCCAGGTTTGACGCAACTTAGACCGAGGATTTAGCAACAATCAGCAACATATTTGCTTACATAATTAGATTTCATTAGTGACAGTCGCCTGCTTACGTGATTAAACTTCAAGAAAGTCAAGCAGTTGTAAAGCAATGCGTAGACGAAGTTTATAAGCAATCTGAAGCCAAAGTTACAGTGTTCGAAGGGAACGTTAGTGCAAGTGTGAGCCAGCTTTATGTCAAAACGATTGCCCTGGAAGAAAAAGTTAGAGCGGCAAGGAAGGAAGATGCGGGCGCTCTTTGACGGGATTTAAAAGCCTCAAAGCAAGGAATAGCTAAGCTACAAATAAATGGCGAAGTCACTAGATCGATCGAATTAAAGACGCCAATGTTTGTCTTTACCACCAATTTCAACATATTTAAGCCACAATTTGGCGTTGTTGTAATAATAAACGTATAGGAAAACGATAAATCCGCCATCTTAATAGCCTCCCTGAGACAAGGAACAGCAAAAATCATCCAGATAATTCCAAGAGGAAGAAGGGCAGAATTCGCCGCGATTATAGAAGTCAAGCGATGGAATTCAAGATTGTACTACCGAAATTGAAAGCCAGCCTTACATATATCAGCATGTCCGAGGACGTGCTTCAAAGGATGAAAAATCACGCCTTTGTAAAAGGAGTTCATGATGCGGAATTTGGAAAGTCCTTGTTGATGTGTCCAAAGGACCCGTTCACTGAGACGTTAGGTTGAGCACATACATAAGAATCGGCTAGTGTAGTATGGAAGTCAACTGTGAAGACAACATGAACCCAAGTCAGTGATGATGACGACATCTCCAATGTAGTACACAAAGCAGTCCGAAGAGTCTTGGATGGAAGAAAAAGAACGTCGACATCAAGTACACGCCAGTGATATAATTCAAAAAAAGTAGCCACTTTGGTTGCGATTGTCTAGCACAACGAAAGAGAAAAGGCGATAACGATAATCACGAGTAGGAGGCGTTAAACCAAAAAGAGAGGCCGTACGATAGGGTCCGGCTTGGCTCGCGAATGGCTTCAAAATTTCGACGAAAGAGACAGGACGGAAACATTAAAAAGAATGGAGACAGAAGGAGAATTCTCACGGTAACCTGGATTCTGAGTACGGATGTCACAATGAGCAGCATGTTAGGAAATGGAAATTAAGAGAAATGATGATTCACCGCAACGGGACGAACTGTGTAGGAAAGAGTGTATATACCCCACAAAGTAATAGATGTCATCAAGAACGCATATCAGAAGTAAACATCGTTGTCCGTTCGTCTCCAGTGGAGACGAATATAAAGTTCTTAAAGAAAGGCATACGTAAGGCGCAGCCGGTCGATGCAGATTTGATCTTGTGTGATTTGGTTCGGTATAATATCCCGAAAATCACAGCTCAGCGATACAAATTTAGTCTCAAAAGAAGTTCAATAACTACGTGAAAACAGCAATTTAACAGTTCACAGTACAATATGTACATTTTCTTAGTTTAGAAATGTACATTTTAAACACATCGTTTCCATTCTTTTTTTTATAGTAGCATCGTTATTCCTTTTTGAAATATTTTCAATGAGCCTTAGCGCATCACAAAATTCGAAAAAATTTTCTCAAATATCGAAAAATAATCAAACTTTTACGGCATAAAATCAGGGCCAATTCGATAAAAAAGAAATTACTACTCTTCATTACCCTTTTTTTACCAAGAAAAAATATCAACAAGAAAGTACAAATTTTGTTTTTTTCTTTCCTAAAAGGAACAATTTTCCAAACAAAAACACAAAGCTGTCATCTCTTATAGTTTAAAATTCTCATTCACAATTCATTATTCTAAGGCCTTATAATGATCCCTTACCACGAATTGATACGAACACTTAATAATAATATTCGAAATAAACAAACACGCACACAGGTTCGTTTACCTAATGGAGTTATTTTGACAACAATTTTTGTAGACCGTCATTGACTGACTTCCTTTGTTCAGCTTTGTGAACATGATCGCTTTTGGAACTTTATCTCCTTCAGATGTAAATTGTAGTAGCACCCTTACTGCTTCGGGCTTGTGTGTATTGCAACTTTTTTTCAAAATTCTTTCGTGAGGAAGCGGCTATGTAAAGCTGAATCGTTAATTAGCAACTTCTTCATTCCATTATATAAAATTTGGGCTTCTTTATTTCAAGCAAATTGATGGCCACTTACCAAAAATGTGTAGAAAGTGTAACCAGCGTAGTGTAACTTTAAGTAAACTTATCATCTCACGGATCATCTCGCATCATCTTTGATTTGGTATCATTTCATTATGCCAAAAAATATTCGAATCTGTTTAATAGATTTTGGCGTTGGGTAATTCGCGATATCGGCGATTTAATGAGGATCTGTTCGAATGAGAGCGTTAGCAATCACGTGCCCGAGGCATTTTACTTCTCGAGAGAACTTACTTTTTTCGTCATCCATCGCTACTCCAACGGCACGTAATTGTTATGTTACTAAAGCCAATATATTTAGATAATATTCAAATGTACTAGACACAGTCAACAAAGCATTGAGATAAACACACTCCTGCTTTTTCAATTGAAAAGCAATCACCTTAAAACACTTAATTTGTTGTTTGATTCGTCCGCTTTACTTTTTTCTTTCTTTAAGAAATGTGCAATAGTACCATTGTATATATCGCTTTAACGTTTATTGTATAATCCACTGTGTTAATATATAATTTGTGACGGTCGTACTTACTGTTCAGCGTAGAGTCACTCCAGCTTCCCAAAGAATTATTTTTCAGATAGAATGATGATTGGCAGTCTTATTACAGAAAACAACCAATCATTAACGTTCTGAAATAATAACAAGAGTACTTACCATTCCACTTGACCGCCGCTGAACAATTAAAGAAAGATCTGTGGTCACGCGCGGCTTTTATAACTGTCGACACACCACACTTGTCATGTTGCTATGAAATTATTAATACATGTCTGACACATCTGAGAGAACACTATTTTGTGGTAAATCTCTAACTTAGCGTAGAATGCTGCGAGAGTGCCACGCCATAACAAACATAGAGTGTAATGTTGAGCATGTCTCTCCACATTTGTATTTTGCTGTTTTCAAGTGGATTAAGGAAAACTGGTTCTGAATGCCTACGCCGTTCAGTGTGTGTATGTATACGCAAGGATAAAACGGGATTTATTGTGAAGAAAGCATTGTTAAAATAATAATCTTAGCGAAAATGCACCAAACGTGAATATAAGAGAGAAAACATTATATATTGGAGGAGGAGCCAAAGTCGGAGCTCGTTTTAGCCTCACGGTTTCTTCGCCTGTGATGGGGAAGAGAGAGTGCTAGCTTAAGGTAGAGAAGTAAATTAGAGACTAAGGTAGAGAAGTAAGCTAGAGAATAGATTAAGAATAGGGATAGAATAAGAATAAAATAAAAATAGATTAAGAATAGGGATTGAATAAGAATAGAATAGTACTAGATTAAGAATGGGGTAGTGTAGAATAAGTGAGGCTCCCACAAATATAAGATTGGACATTTCGCTAGCAGTATTTGCGCAGCAAAATTATTAAGTGCTAGCCCAAGGCCGTCGATATAAAGAGACAATATTAAAGACGGTAGGACAGAGAGTAAAGAACTGAAATCAGAACACTTAATGAAATTTATACGACAAATGTGATAAATAAAAATACGCACTATGAACATATGTATAAAACAACGTTTTGAATAGACCTTTGCGGCAGTGCATTCGGGCAATGATAGAAATACTGGTGTGCGCTTATGCGTGTCCCTTTTTAAGGCATGCATAATTTAAAAAAATAAAATAATAAACCGAAGAAAAGTTAAACAGTTGTCGGCTTGGACATAGATCAAGAATGACAAAAAAAACAAAATCTGTGGTGAATGCACTAAGAACTATTCTAAAGAATTGTTTAAAAAAATGAGAGAAGACGAAAAGAGCTCCAAGCTTTCTATAGCTGATTTACCACAAAACGAACATTTGATGCGATAGTAACATCTTAATCTTGCGTAATAGCGACCATTTCCAATTCATAATAAACTCTACCTAATAGCTTTCCACCTTATTCGCTCTGTAACCCATACTTTTCCAGCAACACCAACGAATTTTAATAACATACCACACAATATCCCCACACTCAATCGAGAATTGACTAATATAAACACGTAAAACATTCCTTTCCCACAATATTACACAGTAATCAGTAATCCTATAACAAAATCCAGACTTGCAAATTGACATAAATATTTTAATATATTAGAATGATAAACATAACACTACGCATTTCTAACGTAGGCAAAGTTAAGTAAGTTAGTTTAGAACAGAAGAGTCTTTAAGCAATTTCAATTTCAGTGTAAACTAATTCCTCAAGTAGCCATTAACCCGCAATTAAGCAGTTATCTATTAATCCTTAACTTTGTGCGCCAATAAATATAAGTTTTTAGATTTAAGCAGTCCTGAACTGTTCTTAACATGACGCGCTTATTTATTTATCTATTTATATATTTACTTACACATGATACATAAAGTAAATTAACAGTCGAATTCAATCGACTTTTAGAAGTAAAACTTAAAGTAATTATTATTAAAGACTAGTATGGAGCATATAAAATGCAAAGAGAAAAAACAAGTAACAGAAACAATTAAATAATGATTCATGTATAAATAAACAAGAAAGAAAAAAAAAAGAGAAATGGCATGTACACAACTAGCAGAGAGGCACACGCTCACGCGCAAGCCAAGTTGCAAGTGAACTCCTAAGCCAGTGGTTTCCAATCTGTGGGGCGCGCCCCCCTAGGGGGGCGCGATACTGTTGTAAGCGGGGCATGTAGCTGTTTCCAAAATATCATTTTCAAATGCAAACCAAAAAAGTCAAATAGGGGTCAAAAAAATGAATCAGCAGTATACGTAATCCACAATCCTCGCCGCGGATTTTTGGTGTACAAATGCTAAAACATCCAATTCAAATTCTTCTTCGAATCGAAATGTCTCGCTTTCGCGTATTAATTATATATTACATATCTTTTGTAGCCCATTAAATAAATTATAATATTAGTTGAGTATTTATGAAATTTGATTTTTAGATAAAGTAACGGGACGCAACAATTTGTTTTTTAAAGGGGGGCGCATTATTTTTTTTTTTAAAAAGGGGGGCGCCGGTACAAAAAGGTTGGAAAACACTGCCCTAAGCTATTGCAAACATGCAAAAGCTTAGCAACCGATAACAGTAAAAAACACCAGTTAATTTTCGGATCATAATGAGATGTTAAGATTGCCAGTTAGTTTAAATACGATATAGGTCAATCGCGCGTATTAAGCAAACTTGTTTCGTACACCTTAAACAATCCGCTATTGAGATTAAGTGATAGACGTCTTTGAATGGATTAAAGAGCTGATAATTATATTCACATTGACTCAGCTTAATGAAAGGAAAGTGCGTAGAGAAGCGGTTAAGGACATTAAAGCTTGTCTTATCAAGTAAAGTGGGCGAATCGATAGCACCGTTAATTAACTTAATTAAGAAGGAAACACCAAGAATAAATCTACGTTTCTCCAGTGACGGAAGCAACCTGTTTTCATAAAGAGGGAGAGAGGCAAGTGTGTCGTAACCCAAATTTCTAAGGGCAAACTGCGGCAATTGCTTTCGAACGAATGCTATTGAATCTACATTCTCTTAGTGAAGCCAATCGCGGACCTAGTCTAAGAGAGCTCAATATGCAAATTCAACCGAAATCTTTGGCCGGATAGAACCCCTAAATCGATTAACGAATCTACGTTTTCCAACTTTTGAGAATCGATGAAATGCAAAGTATTGAATGACCACCTTCTTAAGAAAGAAAATATGTTGCATTTTTTACATTTAATTTCATAAAATATAATGAGCACCATGTAACCAGATTAGTTAAATTAAGTTAAAGATGCTACGATTGCTATTTCAAGGACACGGAAGAAAACGGCTTAAGATGGTCAGCTTACGTTAAGGTGTGGCTAGATTTAATCAATAAGGGTAGATCGTTTGTGTATAAATTAAATAAAATAAGTCCTAAGTGGCTCCCTCGTGGGACGCCAGACGTCAGGGGAAATTCATCGAAGTGAATCCGAACGGCCTACCGTTACGGTACGGTAGAAAGGTACTTATCGACGAGAGCACCAAGTGCTGAATGTGAAAAGCAAAATGAATATTACGACAAAAAGTTCAATATTAATCAATTAATCTAAACACTTTCACATTTTTATAATTGATTTTATAATTAATTAGGCTTTAAAAGCGTATAAAGCAATAAGATAACAAAAACTAAATTGCAAAATTTCTACACACAAAGTAAAACAGTACGACCACAGCACGCGCGCAGATTTGCCAAACGTTTAACAATTGTACAACATAAATAGCTTAATACTACGCCGTAGCATTTCCTATACATGCCAGCAATACGACTTTGGTTCTTTGAGAGGGTTAATATAGAAATAATTGGTTCACATGCTTAACGGTTTCCAAAATCATTCGATTTGATACCTAAGCCAGCACCAGCAATAAGATATAGATTAGAGTAGCATTATAATACTTATACAAGAAAAGCTGAGATTATAACATAGATGCAGGCAAACATGTTTGATCAGACCTAAGCTAGCATACGTAATAATAGATGTGTAAGAATATCGTTACAACACACATTCATGTGAGTATTGAGGTTGTAACGCAAGTATAGTCAAAACATCTATGTAACGGGACAGTAATGGTGATCGCGCGCGTTGCAGCACGCTCAGCCTTTCAGTCGTGTTACAGGAGCCAGTCGTGTTTCCGCAATACGGGAAACGCGGGAAAAAAAATAATAATCGTACGAAACGAAGGAAAAAAAAGCGAAAGGCGGGTCACTAAGCTGGTTTTTTTTTATACGCAAATCTCTTTCAATAAAAATCGCTAGTAAATAATAAAATCAAATTTCTAACTATTAATCGCCAATCCGAAGGTCCAAGTTATTATAAATTTCTTGAAAGAAGTCCTGGTGGAGTCCTGAGCTTACCCTGCCAAAGAAGACTCGTTACACATTGTTAAGAGTACGGCAGATTGTCTTTGTATAATAACTAAAAATGCTGATTGGTGCGAACTCGACGAAATCAATACTGTAAGTGTAAAAAATATAATCAGCTTCTAGAAATCAAAGTAAAGCCAAATTTATACTCTTAATAAAACAAAACTTAAAGCGGATTTATTTCTTATATTTTTTATCCATCCAGTAGAGTGATGAGTTTTTATTATTTGGCTTTATCAATGATAACAACAATATATGATGATAAGTGAAAATATCTGGAATACAAAATAGATTAAAAGCATTGGCATATTAAGAGCATTAATTAGACAATTGGATTAAAAACAAAAAATATATATTTAGCTTTCACAACTTTAAAATCTTTTGTTTTTACTGATCTGTGTGCAAACAAATAATTTTCCTCTTCATCAGTAAGGCATCTGCTATTGCTTTGTTGAACACCAGCTTCTTCGTTTGAAGCTTAGTAAAGTTGATAGACGACTTCAGGATTTAGACATTTTACATCTGGAAGAAATCGAAAATAACAAAAATGTCAACAGTTGCAAGCAGCTGAAATAATAAAAAAAACTTTACTCAAAATTTAACTAATACCGACACTGCAAAAAAAGAGGAAAACGAAATTGTGATTTGGAAAAAAATTTAATTTTTTTTTTTTTGCTTTTATAAGAAACCATTAGAAAAAGAAAATAAAAACAATGGAGACCATTTTTAGGCAAGCCTTTAGAGTTTGTGCTGTAGAGAATCGCACAAGTGACGTCAATGCTTTATTAGAGATGATATAAAAAAAAAGGAAATATTTTTATTTAACATATCAATTACATTTTAAAGAAAACAAATTTATAAAAAGAAGACAGCCAGAACATTAAATAATAGAAAAAAAAATCATCAATTTAATAATAACCTCAGTTATATGAAAGGAGAGAAAATAGTTCATCATGTACCACTCTCAGTCCACAAACAGGTAAACGCATCATTATTGGTCATGAAAAGTCTGTCACACAAGCTGAACGACGAGCGGAAATATCAGCAGCTTTAGCGCAAACAATATGCAGGGAGATCTCGACAGGAACTCATACTTATTGTATGGAAAATGAGGCTTTACTGCAGCTCCAACGTATGTATTATATTTTATTTTTAATTTAACGTAAAACCAATGCAAAAATAAAAAGGCGAAAATGTATATAAAGAACAATTTATTTACTACATCATTCTAGAAAAAAAAGGACAACAAAAAAAAGAACAAAAATATTTAATAATCTTTAAATATATATTCACATTGTATTTTATCATATGTACTATGAATACCACCCTTATCATCAATATACGTGTATTAGTTATCAAGAATAAAAATTATAGTTTTATATTTAGTCGCAGTAATTAGTATTATTAATTAAGTAGATTTAGAGATAGTAATATAAATTATTATGTGAATTTATTATGGTTTTAAAAATTATAGTTTTATATTTAGTCGCAGTAATTAGTATTATTAATTAAGTAGATTTAGAGATAGTAATATAAATTATTATGTGAATTTATTATGGTTTTAAAAATTATAGTTTTATATTCATATAAGTACATTACATCAGATTTATTTGTCACTGCATTAAATATTACTCTTTAATTTAGCGTTAAGTTAGTGCAGTTCAGTCTTTAGTTTAAATATTTAAAAAGTAAAAAAAAAAAGAAAAAGGATAATACCTCCCGCGGTATACCCTCCCGCTGAAGCGGAGTACGGTGGGGTGTGCGTGCGAGTGGGGGTAGGGGGACAGGGAATGTGCACTGACGGATTAGGAAGGGATCAACGAACAGCGAACAGCACAAGCAACGGGCCTCACAGACAGACTTAACTCGTGGGTCACACTATGTGAACTACTTCGGTTTCGATAAATCTCCCCTTTTTACCTCATTTTAATCTTAATTGTTTTTGCAATGTGGCACGGCATGTTGTAAAACTTAGTAAACGCTCTAACGCGCAAGGAGCTATGCCTCGACAAGTGCTTTATTATTTCTATTTTAATAATACATTTTATTATAGAAACAAATACATGTATATATTGAATGCATAAATCTTAAAATAAAAAGTTGTAAATTTCAAAGTTCAAAATTAATTTTTATTATTATTATTTTGTTACTGTTTATAATTAACATTGCCTATACCTTATAACTTGCGCTTTCAGGAAATTTTTGTATATGTTTGGGTGTATAGCGGCGACTCATAAAATATTATGTTTATATTCTTCTGTGCTTCTATTATATAATATTATTTTCCTTTATTAAATAATGACAAAGATAGCAATAAATTTGTAACGTAAATGTAATGTAATGTAAAATATATGCTTATTAAGTATGATTGGTCGATTATTTCTCTTATAATTAAGAACAATAGCGACGTCAGAAAATCTAAAAAATTCTTCTTATAGGAAGACCCCACAAAACATTTAAGGCCTTCTCCGCTTATTAGAAAAAATACTTATGGCGTCGAGCTAAACACACGCGAACCGTGTAGTAACACAAATGTTACTTTCATCACTTTCAAAAATACACTAACTAAGAACTAACCTTCTGGATATCTCTAAACTGAGTGCGTTGAATCAAACGGGTATGGATTCTTACGTCAAGGAAAGTCCCTTTTCTCCTCAGAAAATTTACGAATTCTTTTAATGGCTCCTGATTCACACACCCAATTTGCTAAGTGTATGATGCACTTAAACAATAGTTGCTTTGTTTACTTGTTTATCAGAGAGTAAAACAAGCTTTTATTTTATGAATTTTGATGGTCACCATTAAATATAAACAAAAATTCGCTTTTTTTTCTGCTTCATCATTTGAACATAAATGATAGCAAAGAAAATGACACGAAAGTTCTATATGATCGCGACAAAAACGCTTATCAACGCTTATCAAGATATAGCTACAGAATTTAGTTATTAGAATAGACACCATACTAACCTATTGGTCAGTTCTATGTGATCCCGGGTCAACTCCTCGACCTCTTCAAATGAATTGCTGAATACGTTTTATTATGTGTTTCGTAGAACATCAGAATATGATATAGCATTATTTTGATTTTGATTTAAATTTGTTCTAGCGTTTTTGTTTATATTATTTTGATGTGGATTTAAATTTGGTCTAACATTTTAGGCTATAAGAGTAATCTTCGTTATTAAAAATGGATTAGTTATTTTAATATTTTTTATATAAATTAGTATTTTAAATTTTTTTCATTAACATTTGTTTATATACAATGCAGCCTTTGTAATTCGTTGGATGATTTTGCAAGCAGTTGGCACATCGCGGCGCTGTTTCATTGTACTTGGGGTGCAGGCAATGATTAAATGACCTAATCCACATTTAACGCATGCTACTTATTTGCAGCAGTAGGTTTTAATATGACCAAGCTGTTGATATTGATAATATCAGAAAAATTATTTGTTTTTCTCAACACAAAACATTAAGAGCGCTTCTTTGGTTATGTTCCTACAGATATTAATGACACTTCTAACTTTGAATTTTAATGGCATCTTTTATACCGGTTATCGTGGTATGCGTGGTGTAAATTTTTTATAACGGCTCTATCGATCATTCTTGTTTGAGTTGGTAGATAGAAAACTTACATTTTTGTCATTTAAACAGGCAACTATTACTTTGTGTCGCTGAAAACATTGTACCATTAATCTAATTTCCCCATCTTTTGGTTGTTTATAACTAAATCCAGACATAGGAGTTGTTTTAGAAAGAGATATGACCATACCGTTAATACTAGAGGCGTTTGGAATAAATATAAGAGAAGGTTTCGGTACGTTATTATTACACTGTTCATCCTCAAACTCCGTTTCATCATTCTTATTATTAGCCAAATGATTACTGCCTTAAGGGGCTCAAGAAGAAAAGCTTGATTGTTGCTTTGCTGTTAACTTTTATTTGTTTTGATGTACCAGCATTGTTGTTTTTTGTATTTAGAATGCAACCATTGGTGCTTTTATTCTTGGATGTGCTATTGTTGTTGCTGTTATTCTTTAATGCGATTAAATAGTTGCTTTAAAAATATTGTCTTTTGTTTTTAATCATTTTTGATAATTCAGTTTGCCGGCGTTGGTTAAACATAATCGAAGCAACCACTTGCCAGCTTATACCATTATCATCATCTCCATCATTTCTTTCAACCGTGATGAAGGCAGTGTCAATTGAGCGATCGCGGTCAACAGAGAACTTTGCATATATTTGAAGTTTTTACGGTTATGAATTTTTTCTTCTTGTTATTTCAAATTGACACTGGCGTAACAGAGATCAACACGTTCGTTCACTGCAAGAGCTGATGAAGGATTTTGTCTACCTATACATTAACAAAAAATTGTTCATGCTTTCATTGCATATAATCTCGATCTTTATTTTTTTCCTTAATTTTGTGTGTAAGCACGTTAAAAACTGCATCTTGAACAAAAGGAACTGAATTAAATAAAACACATATGAGTCAAATGATATGTGTATTAGTTGCAAGTGTAAGAAAGCATATGCTTATGTTTGGCACAACAGTTGCAATGGAAGGCCAGGTTTGCTTCTTTTTTTTTTGATAGAATTTATTGATTAACTTGATGACAATTTTTTTTGTTTTAGTTCAATAAGGAGAACCCTTTAACTTTGCTTAAGTCGCTTTTATTATTGGTTTAGCTATTTACGGGAGAATATAAGTGTATATTTATGTTTCACAAATTTATTAGTATCATTGTCATTATTTAATCAAGTCAATTAATATTTTATAATAAAATCATATAATCATATTTTATAAGTCGCCGTCATAAACTAAAGACGCAACATGCAGCTGGGAATTTAAAAAATTTCCTTAAGATATAAGTAATTAAGAGCAGTTCATTTCAATTATAAACGGTAACAAAATAAACCAGGAATTATAAAAATTTAATGAAAATTCCACAACAGCTAGCAAAAACGAAAATGTGTTATAACAAAGAGTTAAAAATAACAGTCTAAATAAGACATATATGAAGGCATTATAAAAAAAGAACTCGAAGCTTATGAGTGTAATTATTGCTATGGAAGTGATCAGCCGTTCTAGTCTGCTTTTATATTTTCTTGAGTAATTCTTTACATACAAAATTTTAAATTGCATATTAACTAACTAAAGGGACAGATGTAAAAATTTGTTCATTGGTTCGTATTAACTCATTTTAATATTCAATGCTTATGATTGCATGTCATTTTCCCAGGAACAATCTAGTGAACTGCTGCATTTCCTTGGGGACTGTCCTACAGAAGGAAATTAAAATTTGGTGCTCCAATGAAATCTTTCAATAGTGATGCATTTTTCTCCACCAGTAAAGTGGCGCAGTGAGTAAACTTTTAATGCGCATTTTTCTGCTTATTTTTAATAGTTTTTTACGTGTTGAGGAGCCCCAATGTAATAAATGTACCCCCTAGGTACAATCCGCCGGGTAGTGCTAAGAAACGCAAGTATGCGTATGTGACTTATTAGCTAAAAGGAATGTAGCTTATATGTCCATGTAAAAATATTCTGCTATGATCTTATAGCAAAAAATTCCTCTTGTCTGCAGTTTTTGGTTCTGTGACTAATTCAAACTTTTATGGTCAATAATTTTCTCTTTTGTTTTGGTTTTCTTTGCTAATTCCTTTTTTATTTTTTTGTTTGATTCAACTAATTATAAGTAAACAATTTTGCTCGGAATTTAATTTGTTTTCAGTTTGCGGTCTTTTTTCTTATAAATGGAACTCTAAACAACTAATACTAATGCCTAACTTGAGCTCTTTTGCTTTCGTGTAACTTGACAGGTACGAGAGGGTGTATTTAACAGCTGTTGTGTTTACGTGATCCCAAAAAAAACGAAAAAGACGAAAAATGAAACTGTACACTTTCTTTGCGTAACTTTCATTTGCGTGGTTACCTCCCTAAGTAAGTATTGTTTTGCGGCAGCGTTGGTTTTTCTAAGTTAGTATTGGTTATTCAGTGTTGTGTTTAACAAAGAAAACAATTGCAAATGGAAAGCAAAATAAATCTCAGTCATATTTTTTTATTGACATATACCAAAACTAAAAGAAAAATTTTAGTTTATGAAAGGCAATAACATACATCAAGTTCAATTACAATTTTATTATTCATCAAAGTTATTAACACATGCGTATCTTCACTTAGGACACGACAAAAAATAGTTTGTCTTTTGGTTTTCAACTCTTGTGCCTGGGCTTGGTATATTTTATCCTCCTAGATTTTCTTACTCAATAATTATTGTAATAATTTCTTTTGGAATTGTGGTTTATTTTGCCAAATGTGCACAACCCTTCATAGCCCCTGATTGTTGCCAGTCCGTTTGTCGAATCAACAAATTTTTCTTTGCCGACTGTCTGTAACTCCTCTTAGCTTGGCTGTCCTCCGGTTTTTTGCATAGACAACTTATTGAGATTAGACTTACAATTACCCTCCGCTTAAATTTAAGAACAAGTTAAAAGTAAAATAAATGCAAATAAATGTTAGTAAAAGTTTTGTTTAATTTTAGCCACTGCATTGGAGTTGTGTTCGGAAGACCCACCGAACTCTTTTGGCGGTAATTGTGCGACGAACCTCAATAAAGCCTCCATATGTTCTTTTGAAGTTGTTCCGTAATTGCCACTGATTATTGAAATTAATTTATAAAAACAAAAAAATTCTTACATATTGTGATAAATATTTAACTTTGCGCTAACATTTCTTTTCTTGAACAAATCGCACAAATTCGCACATGAAGACAATATAGAAATCAAAAATGCTATTTGCTAGGTAATTTCCAGAGAACTGTTTTAGACGCCAATTGAAAAAAAAAAAAATACGAAAAGATTGGCTACTTATAATTAAAATTGCGTCCACTTTGTTGTTTCTTATTCAATAAAATAAGGTATTCCTAATTTATGGCGCCGTCTTGGAACATAATAACATTTATTATTTACATGTTTTGAAAAGCCAATTTTTTTTAAGGCATGGAATTCAAAATAATCAAAGTATCCATTTTATTACCTAATAGTACCATAAAATTTTTTGTTTGTTCATTTTTGTGTGACAGTATAGTTGCTTACATAATGTTGGTTGTTAATAAACAACCAGACGTCAAGCTTATTCCCTATTTTCCCTATACAAGACATCATAGTGATACAAAATGCAATAAAACAAAATTATCTCTCTTTCATTGTCGAGTTTGAAGTTTTGATTGTCCCTTAATAATTGGATTACAAATCTATTTACTTCTACCTTTTTATTGTAGCGTTTTCGTGACTTTGATGTTTTTGCTTATTGGATTAGTTTTGATTGTGCCTTGAGAATTAAATAAAACAATATATTTACTTTTCTTCTGTTTTTTATTTTGATGTTTCTTGGTTCTGAATTTTTTTCTTTTATTTGATTTTTTCCTTTCAAAACTTTTTTTTTTCTTTCTTTTCAATGTGATATCATAAGTTGTGGAACAAGGCTGAGTTATGTTTACTATTTCTACTTAACTTCTAAATTATGTTCTGTAATGAGATTATATTTATTATCCACTATCTAATTATTATATTACAGACGTTTTGTTAACCTTTCATATGCAAACTTAATTAAATATTGATTTATGTGGGTGTTACTTAGCTGTACTATATTACTGCGGAAAAAAATGTTGAATTTTTGCAAGTGTTTATTTTCCGTGTCTAATTGATTTTTTGATTATTAGGTGTTCGTAACATTTACTTATTTTCGATCGGGAAAAAATCTACTGTTTTTACCTTTGCGCTAGTTAACAACACTTTCTTTCTTGTCTTTTTCTCCTTTTGCTTTTGACCAAAAACGACAGTCGGAAATATTCGGTAATCTACTATGAACAACTCTCGCTTATTACAAATTCAATAAAATGAAGTATTTATAATACACTATCGTTGGATTTTGTCAATTGTTAATATCGTGATTTTGATTGTACAATAGCAGATTGATATAGAAACTGAAATGGTATGTCGACTGATTTTGGTGTGCGTATGCTCAGGGCCACCCAGGAAGTCCCATTCCAAGAAAATTTATTTAAAAAAATTCTTGGACCTTCGCATTTTCTTTGAAATTATATTTTATTGTTTACGAGGAATTTGAATATTTGTTGTATTTATAATTAGGGTATACCGTATGCGATTAGAGATTTGTGTGGACAGGAGGGAAAAACGAGAGTTGTGATTCGCGACCCGACTCTTGTTTAAAATTATTTTTCGTGTTTTGTCCGTACCGAGAAATTCTGCAACAAAAATCCGCAGGAGGTGTTATAGCAGCCAGCCTTAGATCAATAGGGCCACTCTTTTGTCCCTAACAAGTTCTATTCGTGTTTATTGTCACTAGTCGTTTCAACGTCGTGGGAGAAAGTGTTCCATCCGTTGTTCAGGGATGACGACTAAGCTAAACCTGCCATCTCCTATGCAGTCCAATCATCCCATCTTTTATTCAGGGATGACGACTGAGCTAAGCCTGCCATTCCTTTTTCGTAAGTCAAAAAAAGCATCCTTGTCGGTAGAGGCAAACCCAAATAAATATGCTGTCCGCGATTTCTTAATTCTTTGGCTGCTGTAACAGTAATGAAAGAATGAGTGTATTGCGACACGCTCTTTTATAGTCGCGATGACCATTGCTGTCCCGTTACACAGTTGCTCTGCCTGCGCCTGTTACAGGCATTCTACAATGTTTGTGCTCAATAGCAATGTTTACTTATGTACATGTTATAATAATGTTCTTACGTATATTATATATTAAGGCTATCTTATGTATGTGTTTGGATAGGTTTAACACAACTAAAACGTGTGGTTATACATGAATGGAAACTATTTCATAATGAATAGCCGTTAATCCATACATAGCAAGCGCAATCCAATTCGCTAGCCTTAGCAAGTAATACTTCCGAAATGAAAGTAGGTACCAAAACATATAGATCATTATACATATGCCTATACCAAAAAACTCAAACCTATCTGTCTGTCAATAAACAAATAAACGTTTAGGCATATGATATTACGCATGCCAACAATAAGTGTAAACCACAAGACCGTTATGTACCACTTACAGTGAAATATATCAACATGCATATATATTGAAACTATGGGTCTATATATATTAAAATATGTAACCGTTAATCCGTAATTAATGAGAACAGTTCACTAGACTAGTCGTAACTTATTGCTGAAGATGTGAGCGTGCTAAGTCTATGATCTCGCTTGCGAGGAGCGAAAATAAATATAGAGCATGTAGCTCATTATGCATGCGCCTATGTATGAAATAATGAAATACATTAGAATATGTGTCCACAAGTAACCATTCCGGTCCATTATCTCGTGTATGACACAATAGGTACGACATAGAAGCCAGTTAAATATATTCCTATGCGTGTAACGAAAACCACCACAAATTTAATGTACAAGTCTTTACACGTTGACTTATCTGTTGATATACAAATGTATGATTTTGCATATAAGACGCATGAGAATGCTAGCAAATATAAATATAGAGAATGTAAGATCATTACGTATGTGTTTATACGGGTAATATATTAGAATATGTGTCAGTTAAACAACAAAACATTTCATATACTGACGTCATAGGCAAGCGAATTATTTTGAAATATATCATCGTATGTATGGGAACGAAATAAATTTGTGACCGTTAATCGTTAAATAATAAGCATAGTTCTAGTAGTAATTATTATTTACCAGTCAATGTAAACCACAAGCCCGTTAAGTATGTGCCTTTGCATAATATGTACGCTATTTATAGTTGAAATATATCAATATATATATGGGAACGAAATAAATTTGTGACCGTTAATCCTTAAAAAATAAGAATAGCTCAATAAGCTAGCTGTAACTTATTAATAAAAAAAGTGAGCGTAGAGCTAAATGATTAAACATATACAAGCAAAACAAATATATAGGTATATATGATGTCCACTTAATAGTAGGCATGTTGCTCAAAGGTTTTTAACATGTTTATAAAGAGAATTCTAACATGTTTCCCTAGGAAAAGATTGATAAGCATATATTTCTACAAGCGCAAATGTATTGTTATCAACCGACGTATGTTTGAAGACATGAAAAATAATAAAAGCCATATACGTGGAAAGTATGTTACATAGTTGAAATACAATAGATTTTTGCTCTTCCTTTTTTTTTATTATTTTATTTTTATAAATAAACGTAGATTACTATAGGTTTGTACGCGAGCGGAACGGTATCACCTTAGCGTAGAGGAAAATGTGAATATCATAGAAAAGATTTTTTACCCAACTTTATTTCATCCTTACGCTAAAGAGATGAGAGGAACCTATACTATCACATGTAATTTAACGAACGATCGGACAGACAATTACTTTTGGTTTAGGGGTGAGGGATATTGTGGATTATGGACGGACATTTACGCAGGCAGAATTGTTATTGGTAAGAGAGGAAAACGCTTCCTTACAACTTGTTTTTTCATGAGCAAGAACAGTGCCATTAAGTTGGATAAAGTAAGTATTAGTAGCGCAATAATATGTATAAATATGTGAAAGCCTTATATAAAATGTAAGCAATATTTGTTTGAATATGTGACCTACATTTTTGGCTATGATCATAACTGGCTATCCCTTGTGTGCGTGTTAGACTAATTAAATAATAGCTAATTAAAGAATATTTGTAAATATGTCCAATTAATCCAAAAATAGAAACGTGATGAGTAAAATAACAACAAATCCTTTACATGAATTATGAACATATTGAGTACGTACATTGTACATATGAGAAAAATATATAATAGAAAACTTTCTTGAATTAGAAATTTTTGACTTTGTGAAAATGCTGTTATAAGCCAAAGTGGTTGTAACTAACATAAAAAAATTACGTTCGGGCAGGCAAAAATTTGAGGACAAATTATGGGCTTTGAAGTGTGAAGTTTTATTCCTATTTAAAATGAAATGACAGTAAAAGAATTTTTTAAAGGGTAACATAAAACCACAAGTCGTGAAAACAAATACATAACTGAACGCTTCTCTTTTTCTGAAATACGAAAACGAATGGAACAAAATATTTGTTGGATGTAGGTTTTGATTTTAATCAGTAAAATTTATACATTGAAAAACGGTATTTCAAAGATATTTCAAAAAGTAAAAAAGAAAAACGAGCTATTTTAACATATAAGTATATCTGTTGTAAAGAAAGGATTTACAAGTCAACAATGTTATAAATGGATATGGAAATGCTAACTATGAGAAGTTGAATGGTACCTACTAAAAGAGGGTTAAGAAGCTTTGGCATAATCAAATTAATGCACAACTCAACAAAAGGAGCAACAGCATCAATAAGATAATAGCAGTCATTTAAAAGCAACTTCATCTAATACAGCAGCACAATATCACCATCAGATACAGCAGTATGGTAAATTTTCGGCTATTATAAATCACGAAAACAAATTGTGAGTGTGTAAGCATGCGATCATTTGTTTTCTTTGAAAGTTAAATTTCGGTGGGGGTGAATTTTGCTGTGGGAAGATACGGACAATAAGGAGGAAAGTTAGACATGTCGGTGTGAAAAGAATTGGGCATGGTCAATATCATAACTGCTAAGCTCGCGAGCTATTGGGATGGATAAAACAGTTTAAATAATATTCTCTCACATTATTCTTCTGCCCTGCACTCTACTATAGAGTATTCGGAGTTAATATTAGATTATTAAATATCAGATATTAAATTTAATTCAAAATAAACATCATAACGTTATTACGAAAAGAAGTTTTAATATCAAGAATAGTCAGACTTAATTTGTTAACTATAGTGATTTTAAATATCATGTAATATAAAAGAGCAAAATTTCTTTTAATAAACTTTCATCCAATTGATTCTGTGTAAATTACTTTCACTTATAGTAGTTAATAATTAGTAATATTACTAGTAAAGAGACCCCGAAAATTTTAAAAGATTTGACAATAGATCTTAGACCACATTGGGATTTCCGAGATGAGTTCTTCATGAGAGATGATATTGCTACGAACTTCGCTTTTCTCAATACGGTCCCTATCACTAGACCGTGGATATTATTTTCGAGAGAAATGCACTTTAAAATTCTTTTAACTTTAATTATATTCCTTAAATGTAGGATTATGCACAATTTATTTTTGGCAATACTTTCGAGTGCTCAACTCAAATATTCACGTCCGACTCAATGTTCTTGTCCGTCTCAAATTTTCTCGTGCGAGTGACTTTGCCTTCCGCAAATAGTCTATTTTTACACATTTTTACAAGCATGTTACTATTACCTAAATTCATGGCTTCATTTTTAATCCGTTAACCTGCTCCTCCGCTAATAGTTTTCTTCGGCTGGCAGCCGTATGATGCGCCGCGAATATGCGCCAGGGAATTTATTACTTGGGAAAAATCAATTAGTTAGCATTAACTGGATTTGGGATTTCCGTAACAATATAATTTATAAAATCAAGCAATTTATGTTTCACTTGCCTCATGCCAGAAAATGTTTCAATATATTAATATAAAAACCGCGCCAAGGATTAAGTAAGGTAAGTTAAGTAAGTCTCAGATGAGTTACGATATAGTGCAATTTATCGAGAAATGCTGAACATACCAAACAATAAATTCTGAACTATTTCCTATTCCGCACGGACTGTCTAATTTTTCACGTAATTAAATGCTTATAGTCAAAGAAAGCTTACGACTTTAAGACCAAACGTTAGTTACCAAAGCGAAGCTATGACATTAAAATGAGGACATAAATTACAAAAACCCAACAAAGCTACTCTCTTGAGTGCTCATTTTGTGACCCGCGTAAAAGAGTATCTGCATTTTTCGGATAAGCGTATCTTTTATTGGACTGATTCACACTGATTCATATACTCTGGATAACATCCCAATCTACCTCATTCCAAATATTCGTCACAAACAGGGCAACTCGAATACAAGAATTCTCTTGAAATATTCAATGGTACATCCAAAACCTAACCCTGCCGACATATTATATAAAGGACTAATGGGTCAACATTTAAAACAGTCATGAGATTACTTCTTTCGCCCGCTATTTTTGCACTATAACTCTTATCTTTAGCCCAATAAGTCGGCCAAGACTAACCTAAATTGATTTAAATTTCCATTTATTGCTTTATTAAGTAACTATAAAACCATAGGACTATTATCTAGTTACGTAAATATATTTCATGAGAAAAAAAACTACAAGATATGTGAGTATACAAGTCCGATAAATGGCTGCAAATGTAATCATCTTGCTCCATTAGCTCCGTAATCATCAATTTCTATTAGCAACAACTTATAAATTATGAATTTAGCAGTTAGGTGGATTTTCTTTTAAACGTATTCAAAGAGTTATCGAAGAATTTTAAATTCAGCGAGCACGCTTTCCAATATCTAGCAATGGGAACAGTAAGCGATTTTCGGCTGATGAGTTAGAAAAAGGTGGTATTAATATAAAAGGGTTTCTATTTTATCTAAAGAACTCAGTCGTTCTATTGAAAGGCTTGGAGGCGAGATTGAATGATTTTATAGAAGTAGAGGAGCAACCCTAATTTTCAATAATTGGAAAAGGAGAATTTTAAGTAGGACTGAACGCAAGAGGAGATATCCTCTCTAAGTTTGACACAATAAGCAAAACGTGTTATACGGTTAACAATACTTTGAGGCCTCTCTAAATTGTACCTTACGCACCTAGAAAAGATTTCAATACGATAATTAAATATGTCATGAGGAGAGAATGCAATGGTATGTTTAATATTTAGAGGCAGATATAGATATAGAAATTTTTTGGATTGTAAGACAAACTTCTGCACTGACATTGTGCCACGATTGCTAAGCATTTGCTAATATTGTTTTCGAACGAACGCAAATTATTTGCATTATCTCTATAAAGCAGGAAGATGTCATCTGCATACACCAAAAAAGCGCAAACTTCCAAGTCCCCAAGATCATCTACGGAGAAATTAAATAATAGGTACTAGACAAGACTACAACTCATACCAATATCGATATTCTTCCTAATGGACTACGTAACGGAAATTAAAAATTTCGAGGTGCAACGTCCAAACCGAAAGCCGAACAGGGTATCACGCAGGGCATTATTGTTATTCAAGAATAAGTCAAGCTGTTCCATCATGATATGCTCCGTAACTTTGGAAAGGCAGGATAGGATGCTAATCGGTTGAAGGTTATTATGCCCAAAAGAATTGCTGTTTAGGAATGAGTGTTATTCGAGCTACTTTCCACCACTTGGAAAATTTGTAGGTCATTACCATCGCATTCATGACTTGTAATAGGTGGCTAGATATGTAAAGAAAGATAAAGTGAACAAGTTTGCTAGATACTCCGTCAACCACAACCGAGTTACATGTTACTTCTCGAACAGCACTATAAAGAAAGTAATTGAATTTGCACGACAAACTTATTAATAACGTTTACATCTATCTTACGAGATTCACCACTACTACTGCTCAGTGCACATTTATTAAGGAGTATGTTTCACATTTGCTTAAAATTAGAATATAGAATATATAAATAGTGTGTTGTTTGCACTCTTGTGGTCGCAAAAATGAAGATAGCGACTTCAAATTTAGTAGAAACATGGGAAGTTTCTGCACGCAAGTTGGTATTGAAACTAGGCCAAATTGGTGAGAGCGGAAGCACGCAATGGAGCGTAAACTGAATGCATCTCAGTTTTTTTGAACAAAAACGTTTGGAGTTTTGCTCGTTACTTGGAAATTATTAAAGTTTGAAGGTCGAAATTTTTCACAGTTACTTTACGAAACACTCTACTCTTGACGACCAAAAATGGAAATAACCCGCCATGCGCACACAAAGTTAGGAGTAATTCAATTTTATTTTTTTCACCTTTTTGAGGTTTTATGCTTATTTAACATAAGGCAAACAATACAGAATGTTTAAAACCATTTTGTACACTCCTCAAATGAAGATATACTATCTCCCTAGAATGGCTTAATTTTGAAATGAATATGACGCCGCAATTAAGTTTTTTTTAATAATACCAGCGATATGGATATCAAATAAAAAAACTTGGAAAGTACTTGGAAGAAAGACAAAAATTTGCTTTCAACTTCTTTCATTTATCATGGAGCGAGATTAACAACCTGCCTTCCTACAGTGTTTTATTTGTAACTAATATTACAAAATGTAATGTAATATCACAATGTGTAATGTTAAAGGCTGAAAGATATTGTTGATAGCCAATGTCTCTGAGGGATGTTTCATACATTATGTTACGTGACTGGGCCCAGTTAAGAGTACCATTACCAGATGGATATTTAGAATTGGGAATAAGGTGTAGGATATTGTGTAGTGTACTGGTTAAAACGTTGCGTTGAAAGCTTACGCAGTTAAAAAAATATATTAAATAAACTCCTTGTAAATAAGTAATTTGTTAAGTACAGTGTACTCGTTCTGTTTTGCACAGTCTATATTATGCAAATTTAACCAAAGATAAGACGTGCCAATCACGTCTTGGTCACCAAAATGTTCTGAATGAAACCTAATTGGTTGACATGAACCGACCAAACGATGCGTCCGGTCTTGTCAACTTGTTGAGGTGGCCCTTCCAGCACTTGTAACTGGAAAAACCGTAAGCATAAAAAAAAGACGCTCCATTGAAGGCAAAAGACAAATTTTATTACTAAAAATGCAAATATATAAACTGGAATTCTTATAAACTAACTTACAATTATAGTGCGATAAATTAATGCATAAAAATGATGCACTTGCATTTTTGCGTTTATTTGCTCCTGTTGTGAATCCGCACAAAATTAAAAGTCTTTTGATTAAAATTAAATCTTTATTTATTTATGTAAATCTAAATTGCTTCTGACATAATTCTGACTTGCTTCTGACTTGCTTCTGACTTGCTTCTCACTTGCTTCTGACCGAATTGAGGTAGGGTCAGTATCTTATATAATAAATAATTTAATGCTAACTTAAACAATTAACACAATTAAAGTAGGTTATTACTAGAATGGTAACGTAAGCAATTAATACAATTAAAGTAGGTTATTACTAGAATTACGACTATGTGGGTTACAACTAAATTAGGCTATCTTAACTAAGTTAGGTGTCGCATTATGGAGACATGTAAACTCAGCGTAAATTGTAAATCACGGTAGAGTGCGACAGATCGATACTGCTACACCTTCTCTCTTGGGAAGAATGATCTTTAACCATGGATGATCATTCTTGGGTTCATCAACTATCGATGTGATTGCCTCTACCGTAATCTTATAGTGTACATACATTTATATTTTGTATGTGTAGGCGCCTTACACTTATATGATTTATGAAGCTCCGTGATATAGTTTTAATCTATTTTTGTGTACTATTTGGTTTTTATTTTTATTGTCTTCGATTTTAATATTGTTATTATCTTTAATTTCTATAACTTTACACGGTCCTAAATACTTATTATGTAACTTATGCCATACTTCATTTTTTAGTAATACAAGGTTGCCTTCTTCTAGTGGGAAATTGTTAGTTTTCTTGTCATAATTTATTTTTTGTTTGTCTTTTTCCTTATCTAATAGTAACCTAGCGCGCGCGTATGCTATGTCTAACCTATATTTAGTCTCTTTAGCGTAATTGTCTATGTTATATAGTGGCTCAATATTTTTGTTGTGAACTGTTAATTGTGTTGGTGGCCTTGCAAATACTTGTTCATAAGGACAGTAATTGTGTGTTATGGAAGGTGTTGTGTTGAAACAATATTGGAAATATTTTATCCAAATATCCCAATCATTCAATTCAGGCGATATATATGAACGGATGTATTCATCTAACGTTCGGTGGTTGCGTTCCACCGTACCGAGTGTCTGATGGTGGTGGGCCGTTGACGTTATTTTGTCATTTTTAAGGTACTTACATAGATCGTTCATCAGGGCATTTTTGTATTCGGTCTCTTGATCCGTTACAAGTGTTTTCATGGGTCCGTAGTTTAGTATAAAGTTCTCAAAGATTGCCTTTGCTACGGTTTTAGCACTTTTATCCGTGACCGGAATTGTTACTAAATATTTGGTAAGGTCGCAGATTAGTGTTATCGCGTGTTCGTTGCCTTTTTCAGTCCTTGGTAATGGGCCGATGGTGTCGATTATAGCTGTGTCGAACGCAGTTGCTGGTGTTGGGGTTAGAGCCATAGGAGTTTTGGTATGGGTTGTGGTTTTAGCCTTTTGGCATCGCGAACATTCCTTGACATACTTGGCTATTGTTTTTGTCATTTGCGGCCAGTAATAGTACCTTCGTATTTTCGGCAAGGTACGTGTAATTCCAGTGTGACCTCCTTCTATTGGGTCATTGTGGTATTTTTGTAGAATGTTTTTAATTTCGGGTTTATTGCTTTTGTCTATAATTGTCACCTTTTGGAGTAGGGCTACTCTTATATTTTTCAATGTCTGATTGCCCATTGTTTTGAATTGGTTTAGCGATACGGATTCAAAAAACCTTCTCGCTTGGTGACACTTTGAATTTTGACATTTTTAATATACCGGCTTCTGTTTCAAGCCTTTGGAAAAATTGGCCTAAGTCGAGTTTTCCATTGGTATAAATGTCCTTTATTACGAATTTGGCAATTATTTTCCTCCCACGTTTCATACAACATTTGTCGGAGTCAAATTTTAATTGCACAAAGTTTCTTACGTCATTATTACTAATGACTTCATAGACTTTGGGCTCCGTATTCGTATATTTGCTTAATTGTCGCTTTTCTGCGCAATTATCTTTCTGCCCCGTTGCAGAGCTTGTTACTACTTTATAAATATTGTTGCTTATGTTCTTGAGTTCTTTGATTGTTATGCGGGATAGGGCATCCGCTACGTGATTATCCTTCCCCTTGAGGTACTCTACCGTAAAATCGTATTCCTCCAAATCTAGTCGTAGACGCGTAAGTTTTGAGCTTGGGTTCCTTATAGAGAACAGGTATACCAATGGTCTGTGGTCGGATTTTACTAAGAATTGTCGTCCGTATATGTAGGGTCTGAAATACTTGATTGCCCAATGTATTGCGATTAGCTCTTGTTCCCGTAGTAGATTTATAGGTTTCTCCTTTTGTGAATGTTCTTGAGACGTAGGAAACTGGGAGTTGTACTCCATTGTATTGCTGTATGAGTACCACGCCGCAGGCATATTTACTAGCATCTGTTGTTATGCAGAATGGTTTTCTGAAGTCTGGATATTGCAGTAATGTTGGTTTTAGTAGTTCATTTTTTAGATGTTCGAATGCCTGATTACATGTTGATGTCCATTCGAATGGGACTCTCTTTCTGCGGAGTTTAGTTAAGTGGCATGAGTATTCTGAAAAATTTTTTATAAAGCGTCTATAATAGTTGCAAAATGCAGCGAACCGTCTTACACTGTCCCCATCTTTAGGGATCGGGTAATTCTTGATGACATCATATTTTCTGTCATCAGGAAGTATTCCCTTGTCAGTGCATTTATGGCCTAAAAAGGTTACTTCGTGCCTGAAGAAAGAACATATCTCTGGGTTCAGCTTTAAATTGTGTTGCCTGCATAGCTGGAACAAATCTCTTAAATTTTTGAGCATATGTTGCTCGGAGCATCCTATTACTACTAAATCATCCATGTAGAGAAATGCTTGCGATGGTTTTAGGCCGAAGAAGGCAAGAGTCATCATGCGCTGAAATGAGTTTGGTGCTATTTTTAAGCCGTACGGGAGTCGCGTGTAGCGGTATGAGCCATTGCTTGTTGAAAAAGGTATCATATTTCGTGATTCTTCTTCGAGTTCGATTTGATGAAATCCAAACATTAAATCGAGACGTGAAAAGTATTTAGCTCATCCTAGCTGGTCAAGAATACCTTCGATTCTTGGAAGTGGGAATTTGTCTGCTAAGAGTTTCTTGTTGGCTTGGCGATAATCCACTACTAAACGCCATCTTTTTTCGTTAGCGTTTGATGGACATTTTTTGGGTACTAATAGAAGCGGGCTATTATATTCAGATATGGACGGTTCAACTATTCCGTCTGTGATTAATTTAGTGACCTGTTTATCTATTTCTGATTTTTGTGATTCAGGAATTCGGTAGATTTTGATATATATAGGTGTTTTGACGTTCAACCTGCTTTTGTTTGTGGAAGTTGTTTCCGGTTATTGGTTCGGTTTCAATACCGAAAATATCGCAGAATTCTGTACATATTTCTATTAGCGGTTGTTTGAATGTTGTGGAAAATTTTAATTTGTTTAGTATTAACTTTTTTTCCTGTTCTGTTCTGTGGCCTACTGTTAAGACTTCAGCGTTATTTAAACACTCAAATTTAATGTCGCCACTACTTATGGCTACGTTATCCATGGTTGTGTTGACAATTCTTATAAAGACGTTTTTGCTTTCCACAATAGTGCTGGCCACTAGTACTCCTGGGTGTGGTGTTTGATTTGGTACTAGAACTGATTTTTCTTTTGTTGGTAGCTGTATCAGACGAATAACTTCTGCTCTTGCTGGCAATAGGAGTGTGTGTTTTTTGTAAATATGTGTTAAGGGAATTTGTACTTGTGTGTGAAAGTGTCTGGGCCGTAGGGTGAGGGTATCTTTTGTGTTTTGGAAATTCAAAACGCAATTGTATTTTTTTATGAAATCCATTCCGAGAATTCCGTCGCATTGTATCGGAAAATTCGCGGATACTATGTGGAACTTGTGCGGGACAAGAAAGTTAATCATTTTTAAATCTAAGTAAGTAGTTCCTAGTGATTTGGTAGTCCCTTTTCCGATGCCAGATATCTTCGTCGTGTATGTTGTGTTTATGTTATTGTATTCGTTGTGTGTGAATTTTAGTAGTGATATGTCACCTCCTGTATCTGTTAGTAGGCTTAGTGGGTGGTTCGTTTCTGCATTTTTGAGTTCTATAAAATTACTCAGACTGAGGTTGAAGTGATATATCTTTTTTATTCGCTCAAGGGGGTTTGGTCGTTTTCCGACTGCGTCATTCTAACGTTTCTATTATTTCTTACGCGTGCGTGATTAGGGTTATTCCGATTTCTATTGTTGTAATTATTGTTGTTATGGTAGCTGTTGGTATATCCCCTGCGTTGGTAGTTATTACCGTAATTATATCGTCCTCTATTGCGCCCCCGGTAATTAGTGGGAACGTTTGGTTTGTTTCTATAATAATAAACTGTGTTGTCGTTGCTGGTTGCTTCCGTGCAACTGTTTACGAACTTCGTTATTGCTTCGTTGATATTGTTGAAGGTTCCTGCCTCCATGATAAGTTTGACTTTATCTATGGAGCAATTTCGGGTCATTGCTTTGATAGCTTGCTGGGTGCTATATTTGGTAGCGAGCGTATTTGTCAGTCCATCCGAAATGTATGCTCCTTCCAAAGCCTTTGTTAGGTCCTCTATCTCTTTTGTGTATTGGTTAGCTGTTTTATCACATTGCTGTAAGTTCATGATTTTGGCTGTCACGACCTCTACTGATTCTCCTTTTATTTTATTCTTCAACGTGTCCCTTATTTGAATCAGTGTGGTTTCCTAACTTATTAGATTTCGGGTAGCACCTTCTAATTTGGTTTCTACTAGGGAGATTGCTGCTGCTTCATACGTTTCTTTGATAGAATCTACTAGTTCTAGTGCGTCTATGAAGCTTTGGAGATTTTCAGTCTTTCCATCGAAGTCAGGGATAAGACTTGAGGAGGTCTTGAGGAATTCTACTAATGTTTGCGGCATATTGTCAGTGGAGGATTTCATTGTTGTGAGGTGATATGGTTTTATAGTTTTTATAGGTAATAGAATTACCTAAGGGGACTTGTATCTCTCTTCTATTTGTGACGGCTAATATCCGCCCCTGTAGTTCCTGGAAATATTTATCCGCTGTGCCTTTATGCGTTGACATGACTCGCTCGTAGTTAACATTCAGTATTGTTCGTATTTCTTCCAGACATTCTACAAGGATTTGTACATGTCTGTTTATTGTGTCTGCGCTTGTGGGCCTATCGATATTAAGACATTTATACGACTTGTCGAAACGTTCTTTAATCCTTTTGCATTGTTGTACTATAGTTTGCCAGTCCATTCATAGTGTGGTGTGTTGACTCGTGATTGCTGTGGCTGCTTGAATTGTCGCCTGTACCTTCTTTCTGAAATTTCCTCTTGGAAATCTACTGTCTCAACCTGTCCCTGTTGGGAGAGGGTGGGCTTGT